>VMDO01014209.1:0-55359 GCA_007922755.1 Pedetes capensis | reverse complement strand
ACTCATAGCGACCCTCTGTACAACAGGGGAAACACTATTGTCAGTGCTTCTCTGCTGTTCATAGGGTTTTCGATGGCAGATTGATTTTTGGGAGGGGGTTGCCAGGTCCTTCTCCCAAGCCTACAGCTTCTGGTGTTCCCAGGCGGTCTCCCATCCAGGTACTAACCAGGCCCGACCCTGCTTAGCTTCTGAGATCTGACAGGATCGGATGCCACAGGGCTACAGCTGCAGGCTATTGAAATAATGTTATTTTCAGCAAAATGGATGGAATTGCAAAACATATATATATATATGATGTTTGATGATATGAAGGACAATGATATATATTAAAAAGAAAGATTTCCAGTCTTATGTGTAAATTTGTCAAAAAACCCACACTTTTGAACTAGCTTTAATACCTCACTTCCTTTCCATAATACTTCTGAAAGTTTTATAGATATAGATTAGATAGACATAGATGAGAGAGAAATGTAGATAAATATAGACAAAGATATCTTTTTTGAGCCAAATATATTTGATCATTTTCTAGGTTAACTTAAGGCTTTAGGAAGGAAGTGGCAGCAAAATTGTGCTTTATGTGATACTAGAGAAATTTTAGGGTGGTTGGAAGTGATTCAATTCCATTTTGATAGAAAAACTGTAATATGGTCAAATTATTATAAAGATCTATTCAGAAATGTAAGTTTGAATACTCATATGTCAGCATCAGTAACCACAGTGAAGCAGTTTTCCAGAAGATAGTTTGAGATACTATAGTCATATCTGAGAAGAAATGAAGGAATTTGAAAGATTGGAGTTGATCAATCCATCCAAGAGTATATTTAGAAAGGGACTCATAAAGTAATTCACAGCTCAGAAATACTGAAGTAGTAATAACATGCTTTGAAGGTAAACGTATAACATCAGTAATTCCAATGATAGAATTAAAATCACATATAATGAAGAAACCCCTGAATTTTCAGTGCAATTGTGAATGTGACAATGATTCTCATATCTTGAATGATTGCATGCAGAGTTTAACAAAGGTAATGTGAGATAAAAAAATAGGAAATAACAAAGGGCGAGATTTTTCCTATACTCTCTTATGCCTATGTTGCAGAGAAACTTGATGAAAACAGAAACAAAAAGATGCAAGGTTACAGTGATAAGCAGTATGATTTAAGAAACAATGTTCAATGTTAGTGATAAACATGTTCCAATACTTATCCAAAGGAACCTCAGCCCACAGAGACACTCCTTGATAAAATGGTTCTCTGGACAAATACATTTTAAAACTATTTCAAACTGTATCCTTAGTTCATAGATTCACAGTGCTCAATAGCATATTCTGAGAAGTGCTATAATAAAAAAATCCATTCAGCTTTATTTAACCCACATATTCACAAATGCTTTTGATAACAGAACTTGTACTGATATTTATAAATAAGTTCAGAATTGATTGCAATTTAAAGAGACTAGCTATATGTCAACATAAAATAAGCCTTTGGAAAGGTTATGAACCTCTTCCCCTGGTGTACCAGTAAGAACTTTGATTAGTCTAATTACTTCAAGTAGTTTTAATGCTGCCTATAAAACTGAAAAGACCCTCTCTAAATTTTGTCCATACCAATCCATTATCTTAAGTAAGCTCTTAAAATGATGAAATTTCTGGGGCCTCATGTTGTGCTCACAGTGTTCATAGGCATAGTCATGACAAAAGTGATATGAGGTTTATTATCTGTGTCAAAGGAAGAGTATCCCGCTTGGACTTAAACACATCAAGAAGACTTCATTCAAGAATATTGCAATAGGGGAGAGTTGGAACTCGACTCCTTGGAAGCAAAAGGTGGATGAGTTTTAAATGCTAAAATGAGCTAATAGAAAAGTACTGAAGGACATTAGCAGGAAGCTGGATCAATGTGATACACATTTGCTTTTACTATTTGGCTTTTATTAAAGGTAGGCTCCTAAACTCCCACAGAGAATGGCAGACAGGGACTTTCCTGATGATCATGTTTCAAAAGGATGAGTCCCAAATCTTGAGAAAGACACTTCTGGATTATAAAATTAGCCAAAGCCTGGAAGGAGATCTATGCCACAAAGGAGTAGAGAAAGAATTTAGTATTGCAAGTACCACCTGAAAATATCCTATGCTCAGGAAGAAAATACAAAATTTATCCAAACTGAAGCACAATGTTAAGGCCTTCTTGGTCAGCCTTACTAATTCAAAAAGTGAAAATGGCTGACTGAGTCTGGGAGGTGTTTAGGTCCTGATAGTAGTTAACTTGGCTTCCCATTACCCTCACGGAAATTAACATGGATCCTCATTGCACACTGCATCATGTAGAGTGAAGAAGAATACATTACATGCCAGCCATTTTATTAGCAACTATAACCTTCATTTTATGTGGTTTGTACCTGGAATATGGAAAGTCTCTGATACATTCTCATATCTATGTGTAATTTATTATTGTCAAATGATTGAAAGAATTCTTTTTAAAAAATATGTAAAATTTTATTCCAGAATGTACCAAATAATCCTATTCCTACTGCCCTAAGAAAAATTCTGTTAGAAGTATGAGTCCTTTATATATCTTCCAGCTTGTGCTGTGGGGCTTGTGTGTTGCTGTGATGCTGAATGGTGTGCCTCTCAGTCTCTCAGATACCAGCAGGGCCAGCCATGGTGGACAGCTTTTAGCTGAGCCTCCAAACTAAGACAAATTAGGCAGAAGGACTCAGAAGCTCCTCCCAAAACAAGTAGCCATTGAAAATCCTATGAATAGTGGAGAAGCACTGTCAAGCAGAGTGCCAGGAAATCAGCACTCCAGGCTGGAAGGCATTCAAGAAACTACTGAAAAAGAGTTGCCTCCTCAAAGTGGAGCCATCCTTCATGATGGGAATGGAGGAAAGCACCTGGGACTTCCATTTGGTGATGTGGCATAACAAAATGAGAAGAAACATAGTGGCTGCACCAATGGGCTCAAACATTAAAAAGATCATGTGTATGGCACAGTGTTGTGTAGTGTTTCATTCTGTTGTACATAGGGTTGCTATGAGTGGGGTCTGACTCAATGGCACCTAACAATAACAGCAGCAGAGGCATTAGTAAATTTCATCATTAAGGATAATATCACCAAGGTGACAATCTCAATCCTCAGAGTTATTTGGAAAAAGAAATAATAAGGATTGCTGAAAATCATTTGAAGAAATGGTAATGATAGGAAAAAATTATCCAATGGGATCATGGGCCGGACTTCAATATTAGGAATTACTCATTAGTAATCCACATACTAATTATTCAGCTTTGAATCATAATGAACAAAATGAATTTGCCTTAATCTTTTGCCAGACAATCATATGAACAATAAATATAATATATGAAACTTTTGGAAGTAAAATTAATATTTTAAAATTTGTATGAAATACTAGAATTTTAACTGTAGAAAATGTGATATGAAGAATAATTTGAGACAAGGTATAAACGTTTATATTAATTATTCATGATAAAAAGATATATGGATGTTGGAAGTAAAATTACATTGATATCATTTAAAAATGTGAATCTCACAAGAAAGAGATCCTATGAAAGTAGGTAGAAATGTAAATTAATATAGCTACTATGGAAACCAATATGGAGGTTCCTCAAAAAAAAAATTAAAAATACTTCTATTTATACCATTCGTTGGTATAAATAGACCTCAAGGAATTAGTGTCAGCATACTATAGACATACATGCATACTCATGTTTGTCACAGCATAATTCATAATACTTAAGCTATGGAATCAGTGCATGTATCAAGTGATTAATGGATAAATAAAATGTAGTATATATACATGGTGAAGTATTATTCAGCCATATAGAAAAATCATGTCATTTGCATAAAATGGATGAGAACTGGAGAGCATCATGTTAAGTGAAATAAGACTCAAAAAGACAAGTATCAGGAAAAAATAGGTCAACATGAAAGTATAAGGGGGATATTAGAGAAGAAAAAGAGGATCAAGGACAGGAGGAGGGCTGGACAAGGGATGGTATCATGGGAAGGAAATAATCAAAACATCTTACACACGTGTTGTGGTTAGATGCTGGTAGATGTATGAATATGCCAAAATGAAAACTATTTTTGTATAAATAATATGCACTAATAAAACATAAAAAATAAACTTCTCTAACTTATTTCCCACAAAGACTTTTGCTGCACTGCAGGTACTAGTGAAAGATGGGAGAATGTTTCATTTGCCAAAAGCTGATTGATATCCATGCAATGTTCCAGCCTGCTGAGGCAGTTTTTTATGTTCTTTAGCTTACTTAGGAAATCTGCCATTTAATTCCTTGGGAAATTTCTCAGGGTGTATACAATGTTGTATAGAATGGTTTGCATGCTAGACATTTGAAATTTAATTAAAAAAAGAAACTGTTATCTTCATCTTGGCCAAGACACTGTAATTCATCTAAAAAATTTATCTTTAAGAACAAGGATAGATGCCGGGGCTTAGTGGCCCATGCCTGTAATCCCAGCGGCTCGGGAGGCGGAGCCGGGAGGATCACAAGTTCGAGACCTGAGGCAGTCCAGTCTGCGTAATAGAGCAAGACCCTGTCTCAGAAAAGTAAAAAAAAAAAAAAAAAAAAAAAAAAAAAAAAAAAAAAAAAAAAAAAAAAAAAAAAAAAAAAAAAAAAAAAAAAAAAAAAAAAAACCAAAGATAGATAAAACAAGAAAAAAAGATTTCAAAAACTAATGCAAGAAGTAACAATGGTAATGAAATTTCTAATAAATAGAGTTGTTCAGGCTGAATTTATAAAACTTTTTGTTAGTCATTTAATCTTGGAATGTGGATATTAGAAGAGAAAGTAGTAATAATGGCTAATATGCTTTAGTACTTTATGTTGACTGTCTATTATGATAAAAGCATTGTAATAATTGTTTTGGATATGATGTATAATTTTCCTAACAGTTCTCAGTGCTCATGACAACTGGATTATTTCTCTCTCTCTCTCTCTCTCTCTCTCTCTCTCTCTCTTTTTTTTTCTTTTACTTTTTGAGACAGGGTCTCCCTAAATTAAGCAGACTCCCTCTGGTCTTGAACATGCAATCTCTGTGCCTCTGCCTCCTGAGTCGCTGGGATTACAGGTGTGCATCACCATCGGCAGCAATTATTCTCATTTTTATAATGAAGAAACTGAGACACAGAGAATTGCAATGATTTACTCACCTGTGTATGTCAACAATGATTGAAGCCAGAATTTTGTCTAGATTATACAATCCTCAAGCTCAAGTTCCTCATTATCCACTACATAAATAGTCCAAGTTCTTTTTATCCTTTTCCTTCTCATTTAAAAGTTATTTAGACATATTTATTGAGTAATCTACCCTGTGGTGTGTAAAGGATGAGGACATAACATTTGTCTTCTAAAGAAGTTCAAAATACCTTTCACATAACAGGCTTGCAGAATTCTGCTTCTGGCTGGATGTGGTGGCATATGCCTGCAACCCCATTGCCTTCTTCAGAAATGTTTCTGTCTCTTCTGTTGTCTGGACTAACTTAGGCTGGCAGTGTGGTCTGTTCAGGGTCATCACCAGCATGGAACCTGATCACTATTTCTCCTATTCAGCATCTTCTTTGGTCTTTTATATCCATTGTCATAAATCTAGCTGACCAGATAGGCAGAGCAGCTCTACCATTTGTGCCTAGAAGATTGAGTAGATAATGTAAGATCCAGAGGGCTGCAGCACTATACTGCTTTTGTGTTATCAATTGATACTGGGCCTCCAAAGTGTCACTGACATGCTGATTTGGGGTGATGCTTGCATCAATCTTAGGGTGAGTTCAGGAATCTTGGGTATTATGAGATCAGGTTGTATGGCCTAAATAGTTCAAACTGGAATATTATTGGAAGATATGTTGCTCTATATTTGTATTAGAAACCCAAACTGTAAACTTGGCATGACTAGAAAATGAATTAACATTTCTAGCCTTTTACACTCTCTAGGTAAGGCATGTATCTGTGTTTAGCATCAACAAATCACAGTAGCAAACTGAGAGAATTATCAGAAGTTAGTATTCAGAGATGGGCTGGGATTTAGCTAGGTTGATAGAGCACCGCTCTGCAGTCTCTGAGGTACAGAGTTTGATTCCCAGCACCGCAAAACTGGGAGAAGGACATAGCAATCCATTCCAGAGGCAATCCTGAAACAGCCAGTGAGAACCTTATGAGGTTTGCTTTGAGTCAAACAAGACTCAAGGCACCTAACAGCAGCAGTATTCAGGGATAAAGGATGCCATATCATAACTAATATGAGCTTATGCCTGAATATTATTAAAAGTGCATCTGGTCTATGGCCAGACTCAGCTGGGAAATGCAACTCTGTGAGTCCTTTAACCTAAAAGCTCACTCTGCTTCCACCTACCTGTTGGTTACTTAATTGGTAAACAGTAGCATTTGCCCACATTTTTCATCATGGCACTTAGGCAATTTCATCGATAATACTTGTTTTCATGCTTGCCTCTATTTATTCTACACAAACTCTTAAGAGTTTCGTATTTATGGTGGGTGTGGTTGTTCACACTTATAGTCCTAGAAACTTGGGAGGAAGAGCCAGGAGGATGGCAGGTTCGAGGCTGGAGGCAACTTGTGTAACTTAGACTCTGTCTCAAGATTAAAAACAATAAAAAATGAGCTGGGGGTGCATCCCAGTGGTAGAGCACTTGAAAATTATGTGTGAGGCCCGGAGCTCAAGCACCAAGGGCCAAAAAATGTATATTTATAAGTCGAGTAACTGTCATTGGCTCAGCAAGTACTCACAAGTTTTCCCCTTTGTTTAATAAGAAATGGGTTTTTGATTATTTATTTATCTAACAGTACTGGAGTGTTGAATAGATAGCCTTGCAAGTACTTTGAAAGCACTCTACCACTGAATTGCACCTCCAGACCCTTTTTAATTTTTTTTTATCTTGAGACAGGTTGTTGATAAATTATTCAGGGTGCCTCAGGTCTCAAATTTGTAATCCTCATGACTTCACCTCCTGAGTCACAGAGATTATAAGTGTGGGCCATTGCACTCAGCTGATTTGAACTTCTAGGTTGTGTTGTTCAAAGTCATTCACTTGGGCTAACTACATGAACTAGAATATCCTTAAGAGGAGGATCAGATCTAATAATAGATGACCATAGAGCATATTTCAGACTTCTATTAATAAACTAAGAGGTGCTACTAGATAATTATTGGGTAGAAATCCCCCAGGCAGGAATTGATTTGCTAACTGATGTTTAAAAACTATGGTAAACTACCATAAACTTGAGTCAAATACCTATCATTTGTTCCCTAGATCACTAAATTTGAGTCCTCTGAATTTGATATCTCCTGGGATGTTCAACCTGCTACCACAGAGTTGTTTAAACTGAGACTATCAGTTAGTTGGAAACATTCAGATAATTTATTCTCTCCTCACTTTGTTCTATATAGATGATAATGGAAACTGAAATATGTTAAGGACAATAGTAAGATTAATATTTAATATGTTTAAGGCTATTTATAAAGTCTCAGTTACTATTGTAAAATCTTTTCATATAATTTCTCAATTCTCATGTAAATGGCTGAGAAATTAATTCTGTTTCCCTCAAAACCACATATTGAAGGCTAATATGATGGTATTTGGAATTGAGCTCTTGCAAGATAATTTAAGTTGGATGAAGTCATGAAGATGAGAGCAGCCTGATGGGATTAGTGTCTTTATAAGAAAAGAGAGAAAGTGAGAAGAAGCTTTCCACCATATAAGGAAACAAAGAAAAGGTAGCCTTATACATGCCAGGAAGTGGGTCCTCACCAAGAACCAAATTAGTCCATGCCTGGATCTTGGACTTCTCAGCCACCAGAATCTTGGGACATAAATGAACAGTGGTTTTTTTGTTGTTATTGTTGTTGGTTTTTGTTTGTTTGTTTTGCAGTAACCAGAGATTGAACCCAGGACCCCCCACATGTTAGACAAACATTTCACCACTAGTCTGCACCTCCAGACCCCTCTTTATCTTTTATTTTGAGACAGAGTCTCTCTAAATTGTGCAGGCTGCTGCTGGCCTTGAAATCATGATCACCCTGCCTCTACCTCCAGAGTCTCTGAGATTATCGGAGTACATGATGGCACTTGGTTTTAATGTATGTTGTTCAAGACATCTACTCTAAGGCATTTTGTTAATAGCTCCAGTAGACTAGAACAACAAGTTCACCAGGTAAGTGCTGGCATAATCCTTAGCTTATCAATGAGACTGTAGAGGTGCAGTGCTGGAAGTATCATAGCTGACTGAGCATGGATCTGGTAAGTTTATCCCTGGTACCAGGCTCCTGTAGTGTGATCTCTAGTACTAGGATTGGCTGTCTTTCTGAGTTTTACCAATTTTAATAAACTTTCTGAATGTTATATTTCTCATTGGCAAGATAATAATTATATTCCCTGCTTCCTAATTCTTTTATAATAATCAAATGAGATCTAACATGAAATAGTTCTATAAACCTTACAGCACTTCACAGACTCATAATGCTATCATTAATATCACATCAACTCCCTTGAACCACCCACAGCTTTCTGAAGGTGCATTAGGCCCATTAAATACATATTCTCTTTATCAATATAGGAGGAAAAATTATAATTTTACATGTTGGAAGTTTCTTTCCAAGTATCACACAGCACACAATTTTGCAGATTAAGTATACAATAACTTTCTTTCTTTTCCCTTGTGATAATAGTCCTTTTTTGTCTTGCATAAAGAAATAAGTTACATACATTCAGTTAAAAAATAATTAACAGGCTCCTTAAAATGTGAAGAGTAGATTAATACTAGAAGCCATTTAAATATTGATGTCTATTTTTGAATAAAGAAATAGTTATAAATTGCTCATGTCCCCTTTTCAATCTTTCAAGCATTTTAAAAATCATTCCTCTGAAATAAGAAGCAAAGTGCCTATAATTGGATACCACAATTTTTTCAGATCTTACTCTATATATAGCAAAATATTCTGTGAATGTCATTGAAATAATAATAACTAAAATTCATAGAGAATTAATTTTGTATTGAATGCCATGTGATACACTTGAATTTTATTCTGTCATTGAATTTTTACAATAACCCTCAAAGTAGGCATCACAATGCCTATTACAGTGATTTGCTAACAAAGACACAGAGAAGGTACATGACTTTTCCAAGTTTAAGCAACTATTAATTATCCATATTTCACACCTCAGTTTTTCAGTGTAAAATCAACGATTATTGCATAGGCATTGCTTGCTCATCTAATTAATCCTATTGAATAATAATATAGTATAATAACACATAATAATACATTTTATTGTAAATAATGATAATGATAGTGATAATAATAATAGTTTCATTTTTACCATTGCCTCATGCAGCTTTTCCCAGGGGCAGGAAGAATTGGGGTTGTAGCTGGCTAGTTCATTAAACATCCCCAATCTCCTAACACTCTCCTCTCTTCTGGTCTTTCACTATAGAATGTGTAAAAGGCATATCCACTTTCTAAATCTCTCCTATAGCTTCACTTGGAGGTAACTGAGTTCTATTCAGTTAGATAAAGTCAGATTTCCTGAAATAAGTTGGAAATAATAATGATTTTCTGCTGTAGGCACAGTTACACCAGATCCTACACCTGTGCCATGTCTTTATACCATGATTGCTGATATGATGCTTGGAGCTTTGATGGCCATCCTACAACTTCATATTCTATAAGGTGAAAGTAGAGAGAAATCAGAGGGATTCATACCTTACATTAATGAACTCTTGAAAGATGTACATGTCTATATATTCTAAAAGAAATAAACTCATTGATTGCATCTACTGTTAATCAGGTAATATGGTAATTGAAGCTAAGAATGACCTATGTAAGAACTGAAAATACTACCCTATGAGAATTCTATTCTGTGGGAAAGTATTAAAATATTTATTACAAAAGAGAATTGGAAATTTTATTCTGGATTAATATGTACTGAATGAACATGCACTAACAGACAGTTTTGTAGGAACCACAGGAATTTCAAAAGTAAGCAAGATACAGTTTGTACCATCAACATTCCTGTAACATGTTAAGAATTGATTAAGATAAATATCAGGTGATCTGTACTACAAATTTTTTTTCTTGAATCCATTTACTTTAATTTTACTGACTATCTTGTATTTTCCTCTAAGAATGATTCTTCTTGTGGTAGACTGAATTTCTGGCCCCAAATCTTCATTTTTCCTGTAGTCGAGCCTTTCAAAGACTTCAGACTGTAAGTGGAATTATGTCCTAGCTCCTTGATTGTGACATTTGACCCCCTTTGACTGATCTATATTAGTAGATATGATACAAACAGAAGAGTGAAATGATCTTCCACAATGAGCCTTTCTATCTTGAACATTGGACTTAACTTGATGAATCCATTCTTCCAGAAGAAGAGTAAGAAATATGTGCAGCAGAACTCATGTAAAGCCACAGGATTAATCTTGTCAAGATCAACTAAATATTATAGATAATGAGGAGTAATGTTTATGCCACTGAATTATGAAAGTAGGCTCTAAGAGGTGAGTTGTACTATCATACACTCTCTGTCCACATATTTTTACTAAAGCTTGTAATACCAAAAGCTCCACTTCATCTAGATTTGTCCAATCATTGTTTTATTCTCCTCACTTTTGTTATTAATTCATAAATTGGCTTATCACCATTATCACTGTAACAAAATGTTTTACATTAAACCAATAGTATTTTGTATTTGTTAAGAACAATGATTTCTCTTCCACGTGACCTTCTAGTTCTAAGAATTGCATGGACTTGTAACTGCTGGAGGTCAGGTATGGACAGTGCAGATCTGAGCAGGAAGCCAATATTAAAGAAAACAAGAGAAAAGAAAAAAATATCAATCCTGGTGACTGTTAAATTTTGTGGATGAAGTTTCCTTTGGGTATTTTACTACTGCAAGCCGATAGGTTTCCTCCCTTAAATCATTTTGAGTTAGTCTTCTCTTGGTAGCTATAAATACAAAGACTCCCCCTAACTTTCCAGAATAACCATAGAAATGGGAAATTAATACCATTAAAAGATACCCATAAAATGTTTCCAGGAAAGGTTTCATAGAGAGGTGATATTTAAAGAAGATTTTAAATAAAGATGGAATTTTGACCAATGAAGAGTAAGAAAGAATATATCCTAGTGATAAAAAGCATAAAATCAATAGGAAAAATAAGAGTGTATTCCAAAAAGAGGGAACAGTTTGGTTTGACTAAAGTATATGGGGTGTAAGGTGGAGAAGTGGGTGATAAGATTATATAAATTTTAGACTTATTTTGTTCAAATTTTTGAAAGCCCAAATGAGAAGTTTGTGTTCATTGTACAGGGAAAGGCTTTTCAATGATGAGTCACACAATTATAACTTAGTAGAATATATTTATTTGCTGTAATTTATTGAATGGGAAAATAAATGTAGGTAAGGAAAGCAATTGTAAGATCAGTCTTTATCACATGCCTAGTCTTTCATAGCCTGCAGTCAAAGCTCTGTGGCATCTGATCCTATCAGATCTCAGCAGCTAAGCAGGTTTGGGCCTGGTTAGTGCTCGGATGGGAGACTGCCTGGGAACAACAGGTGCCATAGGCTTGGGAGACAGACCCGGCAACCCACTCACAAAAATCAATCCGCCATTGAAAACCCTATGAACAGCAGAAAAGCACTGACAATAATGTTTCACCTGTTGTATGCAGGGTCCCTATGAGTTGGATACCGACTGGACATCAACTAACAACAACAACAACAGTCTTTCATAGAGTGTTTGGCACAGACTAGAAGTTTAATAAATATTTTAATGATTATGTTGAATAGGAAGCTTCTGTAACACTGTAAATGATAAATTGGCTGAAGTACATGGACACACAATACAAATTCAAGGAGAGGATGAAATATTCCAATAGATTTAACAGCATTTGATATCTGAATAGATGTGAGAGCTATAAAGGAGGTTAGCTATAAATATGCTATGAGAGACTTCAACTTTGTTGATGAGAAAAATGTTTTTGCTGGGAGAAAAAATTTGATTTGGTCAAAAATATGATAAGATTACTTTAGCTTACCTCAGGTAATTTTCTCTCCAGATGAACAAATGGTTTTTGCATATCTATAATGATTTTATTTTTTGCAGGCCAATGCTGAAATTGTTCTGATGCAAAAATATATTTCTTCAGCTATTATTTCTAAATCAGTGAAAAATAATATCAACATGAGTAACCATTTCAAGTTGTTCAAATTGAGGTGTATTGAAATAAACTTCTGGAATGATATGCAGAAATTATTTAAAACCCTTGGAAAATTTAACTAAATATTCCAGGAAGAAACTTCTCTACCTCCAGTGTGTCTTTGATGGCCATGTTAATTAACAAATATTTATTTTCCAAGGCCAACTAACTATTACTATTTCCAAGGCCAACTATAATTTACTATTCCTTAAGACAACACTGTCTGCTCATATAGTTGCCATAAAAAAGAACATTTGCTTATTTCATGATATTTCTCAAGCCATCATGCTGTGTTTCATTTTCTCTGACTGATATTTATGTAGTTCTTTTGCCTTAATATTCAAAATGATGGCAAATATATTTAACAGCATTCTTACTTCATTTACAATATTTATGAGTTATTTTCAATATTCTGCAACTTGTGTTCTACTGTTCTTGTTATTAGGTGCCATCCAATTGGTGTCAACTCATAGTGACCCTATGTATAACAGATACAACACTATTGTCATGCTTCTCTGCTATTCATAGGGTTTTCAATGGTTGATTGTTTTGGGGAATGGATTACCAGATCCTTCTCCCAAGCCTATAGTACCTGATGTTCGCAGGCAGTCTCCCATCCAAGTACTAACCAGGGTTGACTCTGCTTAGCTTCTGAGATCTGACGGGATAGGATGCCACAGTGTTATGGCTTCAGGCTGTACTACTCTAGGAATCCCTAAACTACCCTTCTAGGCATGACAATGTTGTTGTTGTTGTTGTTAGGTGCCATCGAGTCGGTATCCGACTCATAGCGACCCTCATAGGGTTTTCAATGGCTGAGTGCTTCCGGATTGCCTTGGGAGTGGATTGCCAGGCCCTTCTTCCATTTTTTGCGGTGCTGGGAATTGAACTCGGGGCCTCAGAGACTGCAGCACTGCGCTCTACCCACTGAGCTAAATCCCAGCCCAGGCATGACAATAGGCATTCTATAATGACACAGTGTCAATACCCTGTGAATTAACCCTAAAGAAAAGTACACAGGAGGCTCTTTTAGGAATTATAATTGATAATTGCCTAGACATTGGAAGCTAATTTTCTAAATATAGATGAAACAGAAAAGAAAGCATTATTGCTTTAGGTCTTCATTCCATGTACTCCAAACTTTCTATTTGACATCTCAAATGGCCTACTCAGATTGCCAAACCGTAATGAGAAAATAGAGTTCTTAAACTCTGCCTTCCGGGAGAAGGCCAGATGTGACAATCTACTCCTGAAGCAATCCTGAAACAATCAGCCATTGAAAATTGTATGAGTGTTGCTATGAGTTAGACCCAACTCTACAGCACCTAACAACAATTATGATGACGACGACAACAACAACAACAACAACAACAACAACACTGTGCTTTATGCTTGGCATTCATTTCCCAGATACTATGGAAGAAGACATGGTATCAGTGGCACTGATAGTACATATAATTAGTTCAGGGACCAATTTATTAGAAGCCAAATATTTATCTCACTTTTAGGCAAAATAAAGCAAATATATTGATGAACTGAAATAAATTTGGCCTAAACTAGCCTCTATATGTTGGTGACAAGTTCGGTTTAATCTAGTCTCTCTTCATAGTGAACTGCACCATGGATAAACAAAGTATAACCTACTAAGAACACATCCTTTTCTCTAAGCAACTTAGTCTCAACCAATCACAGCAGTTGAGCTTCAAACACATGCTGTCAACTGATAGACCATGTCCATATAAGGCCAATAGTGTTTGCATGGGCTGGGGTACAGCTCAATTGGTGGAGTGGGACTCCACACTCTCTGAAGACCCAGTCTGATCTCCAGCACTGCAGAAATGGGAGAAGGATGTGGCAATCCACTCCTGAAGCAATTCTGAAACAATCAGCCATTAAAAACTCTGTGAGGATTGTTATGAGTCAGATAAAATTTGGCAACACCTAACAACCACAATAACAACTGATTGCATACAATTAGGTTATGTTTCTGTGTCACTTCTTTTTCTCAGGCTATAAATATAACCTTACATGGATTATAGGGGGAAGGACAGTGGGGCGGAGCATTTTGTACCACCTTTGGTTTGGAATGCTGCTCAATTCTAGAATCTTTTTCTTGCTCAAGTAAACTTTGTTAAATTGAACTGGTCTCAGACTTTCTTTTAACAATATAGAGTACTAGCCATGTTTCTTACTTAATAGCTAACCCGATGACCCACCAGTAGACATGTTTTGAGTGTAGAAGTGTGATGGGCATATAGATTATGAAAGTATCAGTCCTCATACTGATTAAAATAAAGCCTACCTAATTTAACAGTCATGCTGCCATCCCAAATGCATATGTTCATAAATTTAGTGGTGGAAAGTTGGTACTTGCATCTAGTGGTAGAAAGTTGGTACTTGCACTAACAGGTTTGACCTATAAGCCGATTATATATGAAATTAATCAAAAAGTACAATTTTGATCATTATACAATGCATGCATATATTGAAACATCACATTATACTCTATATGTTTATACAATTATATGTCATATAAAAATAAAAATATACAATTGTGCTATTTACTGATTTTCTGATTTTATTTGCAGTCCTGTGACTCTTACAGGCTTCTAAATGATTACTAAATTTTACATTGCCTAATTATATGGCTTAGCTCTCTAGCATCTGATCCTGCCTGATCTCAGAAGATAAACAGGGTCGGGTTGATTAGTCCTTGGGTAGGAGAACATCAGGGAACACCAGGTGCTGTAGGCTTAGGAGAAGGACCCAGCAACCCACTTCCCCAAATCAAGCAACCATGAAAAACCCTATGAATAGCAGAGGAGCATTAACAATAGTGTTTTGCATGTTATACATAGGGCCCTTATGAGTCAAATACTGACTCAATGGCACCTAACAATAGCAACAACTTGGTTGTTGTAAGAGTTTAGTGAGTAATGCATATGAGACCTTTAGCTCAATATTTCATATCTAGAAGATATTTCCTAAATGTTATGGATTATCACTATTGATGTCATAATAATTGCTATAATTAATAATGAAAGCAGCAAATACCTTTTTTGCACCCAATGGATAAACCAAGGTTGAAACATCATTGCAATGGTATAGCATAGGATTACTTATGTAGCTCTAAAATCTAGATCCCCTATCCACACACCATAAAATTTTGCAGTGGCAGGCTCCTCTACCCTACAATCTCTAAGTCAGGGTAATCAGCATTTATGGACCATTTGCTGGGGCTACTCCTCTCTCACTGCACCTTGTTGAGAGTGGACAGAGGAGAGAAAAGATAAAATGTTCCTTTATAAGCTCTTAAATACCACAAAGGTTTATTAGTAGGAAACTCTGTCCATTGCTGTCATCCATTTCACATTATTTCCTCTCCTATTAACTTTACTACACATCATCACCCTGGGCCTACTCTCCACTCATCTAGTAAACAGATATTAAGAAGCTAATTAGGTGACCATCTCATTGATGTCCAAGACCAGCATCATTATCTCAATTAGGCTTGATTTATCAATTAGCCACAGCCACACAACTTGTAGTTTCAGCATTGTGCAGTCCAATATACCAAAATTTAATTACAGCACAAACTATTAAAAGCACTTAGAAAAATGCTATGTGGTTAAATAATAATAAAATATCTTGAAATGTAAATATTATGAAGCCTTTAGTGTTAATTTTTAACAGTGACAAATCAGCCAAATCTCCAAGATTTGGGTCAGATGGGTCAAGTGATGCAAAATAGTCTCTCAAATCTGTTGTGATAATTTCCTTAATTTCCTTGGACATCAGTAGACCACTTCTGATGATAAAGACAAAAACATAAAGTATAGTGAGGGAAAGGCAGATTTTTCATGGAGAGTTTGGAGTTTCTATTTTACCTCAAATACCTGTATAAGAAATTTATTTTATCTTGGAAAAATCCATTGGAAAATGAAAACAAAATGTGCATTACATCTTCCTCTGTAAATGGTGCTGAGCAGTAGGAACACACTTGCTTTTTATTCTAAGATGATATAAAAGCTTGGTTTTGCTTAACCTGGAAGTAGCAAAATATCTTAGATATTTATAGCACCAATGAGTTGTTACTCACAGATAAAAATAGGGCTCCACCTAAAGATAGGAATAGAGATAAGGAAAAATCTGAGTAGCGTCTCTGAATGCTGTGAATGTCTGTCATGAGAAAGAAGGTTCAAGTGAGTTCTGTGAAATTCAGCTCTGTCTCAGGATGTCCTGGTCGAGGAGTTTGCATTTGGGCAAGGAATGAACACTTTGATGACACCACTAAGCTAAAGCTTGCCTTAGTTATACTTATATGCTAATCAAGTGATAGATCTGGCAACAGAATTTTAAACAATTCCTCCTCATCTAACAAGTTTAAACATTGTAGAGTATTTAATCAAAGAAAAACTGACTTGGGAAAATAACATTTCATCAATCTATCCAGGAACTGAAGCTAGTGTAGAGCCACATTCTCCTACAAACTATCAGCTAAATGTGGATATTTCTCTCAAAAGTTTGAAGTTGGTTCTATTCAACAAGGTAGGACTTTTCAGTTAGCTTCTACAGATGTTGGGCTCAAAAGTGCATTGTTGTTGTTGTTAGGTGCGCTTGAGTCGGTATTGGACTCATAGTGACCCTCATGGGGTTTTCAATGGCTGACTGTTTTGGAATTGCCTTGGGAATGGATTGCCAGGCCCTTCTCCCATTTTTGCGGTGCTGGGAATTGAACTCGGGTCCTCAGAGACTGCAGTGCAGCGCTCTACTAACTGAGCTAAATCCCAGCCCTAAACTGCGTAGAGTACTTATAAAAAACTGACTGTAGTGCCAATCGTTAAGGAAGTGTGGGAAATTTGGGAATAGATGATTGGATGAAATTATTATTTTGAAGTGGTTTATTTATTGTGCATTTAAAGTTATAGTTTCAGATCAGTTTAAAAAATTTTGCCATATTTTTCACAAAAAGGGGCTAAATTTCATGTGTTCACTTATTGTAAAAAGCCAGCTTCTATTTGTGTGTTAGTAGTCCTCTTCATGTCTTCTCATTTCCTGGAATTACTTGATTATCAAGTCCTGTTAAGTCCATTCTCAAAATTTTGCTTGATTTCAATCTTCCCCTTCCTTCTCACATATTCTTCCCTTCAGATGCCATCATTTGCTTCTACTACTAACTCCTATTTAGTTTTCACGTTAATTCAGTTTATTTTATGAAACTCTGACCCAGGCACTTCTAATTTTACTATAGAATTGAGAACAAATGTGTTAATATGCTATGTTGATGTAATTAGGTGCCATGGAGTTGGGTCCAGCCCACAGCTGTCCTGTATACAATAGATAAAACATTACCAGACCTTGTGCCATGCCGGGCACTACTACCAGTGCTTCTCTTCTATTCATAGGGCTTTCACTGGCTGATTGACTCTGGAGGAGAATGTTGGGTCCTTCTCTCAAGTCTACAGCACCTGGTATTCCCAGATGGTCTCCCATCCAAGTACTAACCAGGCTGGACCCTACTTAGCTTCCAAGATCTGGCAAGATTGGACACTACCTCCTCCATCCAGCTTTATTATGACTGTATGTGTGTGTTGACTTCCAGACAAATAGAAAAATTGATTATACAGAAAGAAGTCTCTGAAGCTGAGAATGATGCACTTCTGGAAAGGAAGTACTTCCATTTGTCTTAATCCAATCCTTAGTGCAGTGATCACCTTGAAAGCCTTCAAGAATGTCTCAGATGCAAGACCAAGATAAAATAAATGACACTTGTATGGATGATTAATATGAGAAGCTTTTATAAAGTGTTCGTTGTAAAGTAAAGTTCTAGAAATTGTACATCAGATATAACTAAAACATCAAAACAGGGATTAGGTAACAAAGATTCAAGCTCAGTTTCTGTCCCAACTGTGTGACTTAGTGAGATCCTGACTCAAAGGAAAAAATTTAAAAAAAATACTGTCCTGCACTGGGAGCAGCTCAGTGGTAGTGCACTTCTAAGTATGTCTGAGGCTCTGGATTCAATTCAAATATCCAAAAATAAATAAATAAATTTAAAAAATTAAAAACAAAGCACTGTGGCTTTCCAATAAATTTTATGATAAAAATGTCTGTAAAATTAGATTAAATATTTAAAATTAAATATTAAACAAATGTAAGGGAAGTAAATTATTATAGTATGTTACTATAAAAGGTAAACAAAAATAAAGACTTAACTCTCAAACTAATACCAAATGATCAGATGGATAAGGAATACTCACTGCAATTTGCATAGAAGAAACTCTTAAAGAGATTTGGGGTCTTGGGGTATAGCTATTTAAAACAGTGTGTGCTTAGCATGAGCATAGGTCTTGGTTTCATCCACAGAACTGAGAGAGAGAGAGAGAGAGAGAGAGAGAGAGAGAGAGAGAGAGAGAGAGAGAGAGAGAGAGAAAGAGGGAGAGAGAGAGAGAGACAGAGAGACAGAGACAGAGACAGACAGTGACAGTGACAGAGAGAGCCACTTGTTGAGGAAATGAGTCAGCTTAACTAGCTTACAAGTTCTGCCTCAGGCCTCAGGTTCACTACATGTTCTTTCTTGATATCCTGACATACAACAATTTGTGTCCTCTGTATTCTTATAGGGATTGTTATTGTTGTTAGGTGCCGTTGAGTCCTGTCCGACTCATAGCGGCCCTCATAGGGTTTTCAATGGCAGATTGTTTCAGGATTGCCTTGGGAGTGGGTTGCCATGTCCTTCTCCCATATATCCCTTATAGGGATAGTAATCATATATCATGGCTTATATGGCATTTATAAATGTTTATTTTATAATTTATCTCATAAATTAGTATGCACATCAATTTTTTTCCACATTCATGCCTTTGAAGAGAGGGACTGAATAAAAAAACTTTTGTAGATACATTATTTTTAAGCTATTTGCAGTCAATAGTGAGAAATGAATAGTTTATAGAGGTTGAAGAAGAAAGTGGCTTACGTAGGAAAAAATGCAACTTGTACAAATCCTGACTGAATAGAAAAATAGTGTATTTTTTATAGAAGTTCAGAATGAGTGTGGGTAATTCCTACATCATAGGGTGAAAGTGTAACAGTAGTGAGGTCCATATATAGGCAAGATAAATACCTTGCAAAAGGACAAAATTTCATCACTTGTGTAATTGCAAATTAATTTCTAATGCTAATTGTTACTATATTTTAATGTCCTTGAGGGTGGACTCAATATTTAGTCTGCACTTAGGATTTCCTATATAACATAAAAGTCCTGGGAAAATGGAGAATGAGTGCAATATGTATCCTTGATAGCCAAGTAAATACTTATTTTGTAATATTCTTCCAGAGCACCTTCTATCATGGTTGGATAAGAAAAAGAATACCATTCATCTTAATAATTAATACAAATTAATTGCTTGGAACTGTGCTGACAAAGTAAATACATCAAAAGAAAATGCTTAGAGGAATTTATGCTTCTTTGACTTAGATTATTTGTTCTCTTCTTAAATTAGGATAATTATGTCTTGGGAAATTTTAGATGACTGTTTCCTTACAGAAAAAAAGTGAAAAGTATTGAGACTACTACCTATTGTAGAAACCATTAATGAGATCAGATTTAGAATCTTCTGATATTGTTTGTTCTCTGAACTTGGGAAAATTGGGGCTAAAATATTAATCTAACTTTGTCTCATTTTCCTGTGAGACCTCCAACAGAGATCAGCAAATACAGTTCTCTCCCAAGATATTTAATTGTTCTCTAACTGACGAGCAAGTTATTTTATTCATATATATATATATATGGGCTGGGATTTAGCTCAGTTGGTAGAACGCTGCGCTGCAGTCTCTGAGGACCTGAGTTGAATTCCCAGCACTGCAAAAGTGGAGAAGGGCATGGCAATCCACTCCCAAGGCAATCCCGAAACAGTCAGCCATTGAAAACTCTATGAGGGTCACTATGAGTCGGATACCGACTCGACGGCACCTAACAACAACAACAACTAACTATATTATATATATACATATATATATATATATATATATATATATATATACACACACACATATATACATACACACATATATGTATATGTATATGTACATATATATGTATATGTACACATATATATGTATATGTACACATATATATGTATATGTACACATATATATGTATATGTATACATATATGTATGTATGTATACATATATATGTTGTTGTTATCATTAGGTGCCATCGAGTTGGTATCTGACTCATAGCGACCCTACATACAACAGGAGAAACACTATTGTCAGTGCTTCTCTGCTGTTCATAGAGTTTTCAATGACAAATTGATTTTGGGAGTGGGTTGCTGGGTCCATCTCCCAAGCCTGCAGCACCTGGTCTCCCATCCAAGTACTAACCAGGCCCGACCCTGCTTAGCGTCCGAGATCTGACAGGATCAGCTGCCACAGGGCTATGGCTACAAGATGATATATATATATATATATATAATTGGAAATATCTATTTACCAGTAATTGGATAGAATCATTCTTCTAAACATCACTTATTTATTTTTTTCCAAGTACCATTTGAAATATCAATTTTCAAGGGAACAATCTGAAACAATCATACATACAATTCTATGCCAGGCACTAACCAATTAATGCACATTGTCCTATTTATAGAATAATAAATCATTATTAGGACATGTTCATGACACTGTAATTTCTGTTAGAATAAATATAAAGGCAAGCAGCTGGCAAGAGATATAGTGTGATAATGTGCATTCATAAGAGTCTGATATAAATTCTGAGAAATAACAATGGGGAACTTATTGCTGCCCTGTAAATAGGACAGTATGTGTTAATGGATTAAGTATGTTCTGCCACTTACTCTTCACCTTTTTCAGAGAGATTGTTCACATGATCAGTCATAATCTGTCCAGGAAGATATAACAAATTATCAATGTTATGGTTTAAATCTAAAGATCCTTCAGCTAGTGGTGCTGTTTGTGGAAGCCAGGATATGGCTTTGTGGAAGTAGGTCACTGATGGTGAGCCTTTGGAGGTTTTTACCAACACCTGTGGTTCCAGTTGCTCTCTTAGCTCTCTGTTTCTGATCTGCCATGCTGTAAGGTCATTTACTATGGGCCCTGCTTCTACAACAACTTCCCTGCCTCCATTCTGGAAGGAGATCCTCTAACATGTTTTGTTTTTAGTGCCTCCTTCAAAATATTTTCTCCCAGAAGTTTGCTTTGCCTGCAGCAGTAGCCCTGTGGCATCTGATCCCTTCAGATCTCGGAAGCTAAGCAGGGTCGGGCTTGGTTAGTACCTGGATGGGAGACCGCCTGCGAACACCAGAAGCTGTAGGCTTGGGAGAAGGACCTGGCAACCTCCTCCCAAAAAATCAATCTGCCATTGAAAACCCAATGAACAGCAGAGAAGCACTGACAATAGTGTTTCCCCTGTTGCACAGAGGGTTGCTATGAGTTGGATATCAACTGGACGGCACCCAACAACAACAACAACAAGTTTGCTTTGGTTGGTTTCTGTGACACAGTGACATATTGGCTAACTAATGCAATCAACAACCAGGTGCCGTATTACAGCAGAAATTTACCTGTCAATCCTGGAGGCTGAGAAGTTGAACATTAAGGAATCTTTAGATGTGATACTTGGTGAAGGTCCACTTCCTGTTTTGCAGATGACCACGTGTTTTCTGTGTCCTTAAGTGGTAAAAAGGACTAAGGTTATCTGTGGAATCACTTTTTTGAGGGCATTAATCCCATTCATAAAGGAAGAGCTAATAATGTTCCAAAAACCCTCACCTCCAAAATTGTCACAACAGTTTCTTCTTTCTACTATTGTTCTTGTTTCATCAAGTTGATGATGATGCACCAACAGGAGCACACCAGTCTCCCCTAAACCTTTGCAATGCTTCCTGATCTGTCTTAGCTTAACGAATCTGGCTCCCTTCTGGGTGGCTGCAACATGACTGCTCCCTAAATTGCATAATCAGGAGTCAATTTAACTTAACCTCCCTTGATCAAAGATGGACTCCTGGGAGGATTATTGATGCCCTTTGAGGAAGTTTAAGTAAATAGCTAGTCAATTATCTGGTCTTCAGGAACAGAATGATTAGACTTAGCCTGGAAGAAAAGTAATGTTAAAACCAAAGAGAGAGAATCCATCTTCCTCCCCATTTCCTTCTGCTGTTAGCAAATCTTCATAAACTGATTAATCATAAATTATTAATGTCAGTGAGATACATTCCATCTCCTTTTATTGAAATATGTCTCCTAGGCATCCTGGCAGTGGGTTTGACTGATAAGCCAGTAGCACTGGTATTTGCATAATCACACTGGCACATGCTGCCAGGCTCCCTTGCCACTGTGTTGATAGAGTAGTTTATGATGCATTTGCACTTGGATTAATCTTGATGATCCAATCAGTGCCTTTGACCAAAAAGAGCATAAATAAATCATTTTTAAGTAGTAGTTTTTTGCCTGATTAATGAATATGTCTAATGATAAGCAGTTTGGGGAGAAAATAATTCGTATTTGGTTGGTGAAACTATGAACTGGACACAGCCTTGCTGAAAGACTAAGAGAGTCAAAAGGTGACACTTCTGGAAACTGCTAGATTTCCTGAATGACCTAGGTCATTCCTTGGAGATGGCTCTTGGAATTTAAGATTACACTTGTAATATTAGCCTTTAATACATCAGGCTGTAATATTAGAATTTAAAATTATACTTCTTGTAATATTAGACCCTATGAGAGGTATAATCTTAAATTCCAAGAGCCATCCCTAATGCAGGATCCAAGTGCAGAATACTTTTATGCAGTTCAATGTTTAATATGAAGTGCTTAATCAGCAAGTTAAGGAATAGGAGAAAACCAGACTTTCACTGAGTCATAGTAAACTAAATCTATGGATGAAAACAATTTGTCTTGACTTGGTGGCATTTAAGGGTCAGTGTGACACAATGTATCTCAAACATTCAATGACTGTTTTTTAATAGACTGCGTGCTGAGATGGACTGACTGGACCCACTAAATGTCTATTGGCATTGTCAATTTTCTAAATAATTTAAAGAAAAAAATAATTGAAGTAAACTGAGGAATTTAATATCTACCTAATTCATTTGATATATCTGACATGATTTATTTGACACTCATCATTTTAATAATAAGGAAATTGAGTTTTAAAATGGGTAATTGCACAAGAGTACATAGGCGGTTATTACCAGAGGTGCGCAATATCTGAGCAAAGAGTTGTTGTTGGGTGCCGTTGAGTTGGTATCTGACTCATAGCAACCCTCATAGGGTTTTCAATGGCTGAGTGTTTCGGGATTGCCTTGGGAGTGGATTGCAAGGCCCTTCTCCCATTTTTGCGGTGTTGGGAATTGAACTCAGGACCTCAGAGACTGCAGCACAGCACTCTACCACCTGAGCTAAATCCCAGCCCTGAGCAAAGAGTAGACAACTTCAATTCTTCCCTATATATCCAGAGGTTTTTTTAATTGAGAAACCGTAATGCCAAAAGATAAGTGATTTAAACAAACTATAGAATGCATTGCCTAGTTGTTTACAGAATCATTTCTTTCTGGTTTACAGATAGATTACATTTCTAGCTGCAGAGGACTCAGGAAATGAATCTCAGGCCCATAGCATGATGAAACTATTAAAGAAGGTGATCTTTCAATTGTTCATTTGCCTCAATTACTGCAAGGAATAGACATACATCCCTTGCCCCAAATCTCCACCCTTTTCATTAGCATTAAGTCAGTAATGCTTTGGAGTTCATGGTATTAGATGCTGGCAGTACTTAGTTAAATAATACATAATGTTTTTAGAGACAATTAAAATAGTTTGACAATCTTACAGTAAAAAATTGATCATTCTAGCTACTTTTTGGGGATTAGCTGCTGAAAGAAACCAAATATGAAGACAATTCTGCAATGTTATTGTTGTTAGGTGTGGTCAAGTCGGGTCCAACTCACAATGACCCTATACACAGCAGAATGAAACACTCCCCTATTCTGTATCAGGCACATGATCTCATTTATGTTTAAGTGCATTGTTGCAGACACTATGTCAATCCATCTAGTTGAGAGTTTTCCTTTTTTTCATCAACCTAATCAGCTGCAGTCTCTGAGGCCCCGAGTTCAATTCCCACCACCGCAAAAATGGGAGAAGGGCCTGGCAATCCACTCCCAAGGCAATCCCGAAGCACTAAGCCATTGAAAACCCTATAAGGGTCGCTATGAGTTGGATACCGACTCGACGCCACCTAACAACAACAACAACTGTTGCCAAGTAAAATTAAATCAAGTAATTTTGGGATTTTTGTTGTTTCTCTTTATAATACAACCCTTTGGAAGAATTGTCTGTATTACCCGCTGCATTTTCTCCCTATAGTACATTCTGTACCTATGCTAATCATGCTTTAAGAACCTTTACTCCATGCAAATCCCCTCTATAAAGGTCAACCGTGCTCTCTATATTGGCAAATACCAGCATTCTGTCTTCATTGTACTTAACTTCTAAGCAGCTTTGACATATTTGATTATTCTCTTCTTCCCAAAATAATTTGTTGCCTTGATTGTTGACATAACACACTTTCCTTATACCTTACTGGAGGCTTTTGTTTAATTCCATTGCTGGATTCTCTTTCCTGAGTAACCAGAATCTGCCATACCAACTTGCAAAAGATGGTTGTTAAATTTTAATGAAACTTTCAGGTTGAATGATGTCATTTTGTAAGCTTGAAATCAGAAATGGTGACAGAATTTACGCCAGAGAAATAAAGCACTACAAATCATCACTCTTCCCCACTCCTACAAAATGGACATGAAACATTTATCAGAATAATACCACATCTTTTTTCTGACCTCTAAATGTTAGAATAACCCAGAGCATGGTCCTTAGATCTTTTTATTTCTGTACTCACTTCCAGATGATCTCAATTTGATAGCTTTAAATGATACTATATTCTATGACCCTTAATTTATGCCTCCAAAGTTAACCTCTCCCCTAAATTCTAGACCTTCTCATACAACTGCAACTTTACATTTTATTTCAAAGTTGAATATGGGAACAACAGACATATATATTCTAAAATGAACTATTGGCATGACTTCCAATAGTCTTATTTTTCTCGTTGCTTCATCTTGTTGAAAATCACTAGAATTTACCAGAATAACTAGGAGATATGCTTCATATCTTTCCTCCCCTCCAACCTCATGCCCTATACATTAGCAGTGCAGTTATTTTCACCATCAAAATAAATCTGGGCTATTACTTTATACTGCTAATGCAATTACATAAGTCTAATTTGTCTTGCCCAAAATACAATGTGCATTACCATAAGTTGAGTTTATATGACATTAACATTTGACTGCACCTCCCCCACGCATGCCATTACTTTGTACACTCTTAGCCATTCTGCTACCTTTGATGTCATTATGACCCTCGGAGCATCTGTCTCCCACAGGGACTTTTCAACGGATGTTCTCTCTTCTTGGAATCCACAAATCACTAGATTAGTCATTTCATTTATGCCTCTGATGAAATTTGACCTACTTAGAGCCTTTCCTGACTATCTCACCTGAAATAGTACTATTTATCTCTACCTACTTGTTTTCTTCTGTATAACACTTATTCAGACCATTATCATATTATGTATTTCTTTATTCTTTCTCTTCTGTCCAACTGACAATTGCTTCTGAAACTCGGAGGGCAGAAATATCTATTTGGGTTTGTTTTATTTGCATTCATTGGAATCAAACCTGCTGCTTAACAAGCAGTCAATAAATGTTTCTCAAAACAAATATTTCATACATACACAAATGAATGATTAATAAGTGATTAAATGAATATTCACATCCTAGGATATTTCTCACTGCTCATGGTAATCTTCAGACATGCTGTTCTCTTTTTCCCTAACAATAAAATTCCCAAGTAATATTTGTATAAATCTTTGCATATTATAAAATAATTGTTAATATATTACCTATGTGAATCTAAAAAATGAGGCTCTTTACTATGCTGATTCTTTCTTGTCATTTAGGCCTCAGCTTGAGTGCTATCTTTTTAGAAAGGCTATTCTCGACCAATATGGGCTGGGATTTAGCTCAGTGGGTAGAGCGCTGCGCTGCAGTCTCTGAGGCCCCGAGTTCAATTCCCAGCACCACAAAAATGGGAGAAGGACCTGGCAATCCACTCCCAAGGCAATCCCGAAGCAGTCAGCCATTGAAAACCCTATGAGGGTCGCTATGAGTCGGATACCGACTTGACGGCACCTAACAACAACAACAACAACATTCTCGACCAATATATCTGAAATGATGTTATTAGGTGTCGAGTTCGTATCTGACTCATAGTGACCCTATGTACAACAGGCAAAACACTATTATCAGTGCTTCTCTGCTATTCATACAGTTTTCAATGGTGGTTTGATTTTTAGGAGTGGGTTGCTGGATCCTTCTCTCAATATCTGAAATATGGGCCCAATATTATTCCTTCTCTCTGAACCACATTTATACATATTTTTCCTTCTTCACATATTGTTATTCATTTAACTGTTTTTCTCTTGGTTCAGTCTTTTCCTGTCTCTCCTTCTGATTCCTAAAGTCAGACATTGAGTTGCTTATTCATGACTTTTTAATCAGTGTCCAAAAAATGTTTATCATGAGGTTGTATCTGTCAGCTTTTCTGGCTATAGGAGCTTGTGTTTTGCTGTGATGCTGAAAGCTATGTCACTGGTATTTCAGATATCAGCAGGGTCACCATGGTGGAGAGGTTTCAGCTGAGCTTCCACACTAAGGCAGAATAAGCATATTGATGTGGCAGGCCATTCTTGAAACAATTAGTCATTGAAAACACTATGAATGACAGAGAAGCACTGACAAATATATTACAAGAAAATGAACCCCCAGGCTGGAGGGCATTCAAGAAATGACTGGGGACCAGTTGTTGTTGTTAGGTGCCTTTGAGTGGCATCTGACTCATAGGGTTTTCAATGGCTGATTGTTTCAAAATTGCTTTGGGAATTGACCTTAATGATGAGGATGAAGTAAAGTCTCTGGGACTTCCTTTTGTTTATATGGCATGACTCAATATGAGAAGAAACAGTAACTGCCACAATAGACTCAAACATAAAAAGATAATGCACATGACACAGTGTTGAATAGTGTTTTGTACTGCCGTACTTGGGATTACTATGAGTTGGATCCAACTCAGCAGCACCTAAAAAAAAGGTGCTCAACAATTACTTATGCAATATAATCGTGAACATTCTCTTAAAAATTTACATGGCTGAGAGAGAGAGAGAGAGAGAGAGAGAGAGAGAGAACAATTGGTTTATGCAATTGTGGTGCCTGGCAAATTCAAAATCCACAGACTCAGAGAAAGGGTGGAGGCAGAGTCCAAACCCAGCATGGTCTTCAAGGACAGCTTAGCATTTTTCTATTGAGGCAGTTAGGTGCTTAGATGAGGCCACCTCACAACATGAAGGAATCTGCTTTACTGAAAATCTGCTGGGTTAAAAGTTAATGTGATCTAAAAAATGCCTTCACAGAAGCATCTAGAATGTTTCACTAAATATCTGGGTCCCGTGGGCTAGTGAAATTGACACATAAATTGAACTCTTACGTATGTTCTTTCTGTTAGGTGGAGGTAAACACTTTGTTGTTGTTGTTAGGTGCCGTCGAGTCGGCATCCGACTCATAGCGACCCTTATAGGGTTTTCAATGGCTGACTGCTTCGGGATTGTCTTGGGAGTGGATGGCCAGGTCCTTCTCCCAAGGTAAACACTAAGGAGATATATAAACCATGGAAAGGAAATAGAGAGTGGTAAGTACTCGTCTTAAATCATTAGACAGGATCACTGAGGGAGATTTCATGGAAAGGGGAACCTTCCAATAGTGACTGCAAAGAGGTGAAAGAGGAAGCCATAGTGGTGTCTGGTAGATAGGCTGGCAGGGCCAGCAAGTGCAAAACCTCTAGCAGAAGTCTGCCTAGTAAATTCAAAATTTTAGAAGCAAAGTGAGAGGTTTAGATTAGACAAGGCATCTACAAAATGGAGGAGAGGATGGATCCCTTATATACATGCAAACCTTTTGAAGGGCATTGTAGTTGGAATGAGCTATAAAGGAGAGAGCTTGTCTAGCAAACTTACTTTTTAAAGAGGATCTATCTAGCAGAGGTGTGGAAGTTAAACAGAAGTTCAAGTAGGCTAAAACAGGAGACCCATGGCAGGCTATTATAATGCAACAGGAGAAATAATGGCAGCTCTTTAGGAATGGTGGTGTTGGTAAAAAGTAATAAGATTATATATATGTGTATATATATATATATATATATATATATATATATATATATATATTTGAATTTTTAATTTGTAATTGATCACAAATTAAATGTGAGGTGAAAGAGAAAGGAAGTAATTAGACTAAATTTTACCTGAATTGTCAGAAGAGAATTAACATAATGGAGGAAAAAGCACTCTGAAGGAGAAGCAGATTGTTCTGTTGAAATGATCTAGAATTTAATTTCCAACATTTTATGTTTGAGAGATATATTAACAGTTAATATCACATAAATGATATCTAATGCATGTGGATATACATTAATTTATTAAGTGCAACATAAATTTAAAATAGTAGTCTTATCCTATAGAAATCCTATTTTATGCTGTAGAATATTTCAGATACAAATTCTCATTTTATGTACTATTTTCATATATCTCTTTAAATTTTATTGTTTGATTATTCATAAAATATCTTACCTATTTTCTCTCATCCACTCGTGATCTTCAGGTAGCACAGATGATTAGCTGTTGAGTAATTTAGAGTAAGTAGGTAATGGCCCATTTTTAGTGGCTCTTAGTCATTGTAATCTGACAAGTAATTCAAGTAAGTTAATTATTGTAGTATCTTTTGCAAGCATTGAGTTTAAATTTGTTATAACCCAAATGAAATATTGGTTTCTAAAAATATCAATGTTATCAATATAAAAACAGAAATATTTTAACTCTATTGGTAATCTGTTTTTATTCATCCTTTTTATTCATTGAATTGCCACTCTACCAAACATAGTGTCCTTCTCCATGGATTTGTCTCTCCTAACACATGTCTGAAATACGTAAGACATAGCCTTACCTTCCTTGGTTCAAAGGAAAACTCTAGTTGCCCTTCTTCTAGGACAGATATATTTGCTCTTTTGGCAGTCCATGGTATATTCAATATTTGTCTCCAGAACCATAATTCAAAACCATCAATTCTTCTTTTGTCTCCCTTATTTGATCTCTAGCTTGCATAAGGATATGATGAAACTGAAAATATCATGATATAAGTCAGACACAACTTTGTCTTCAATGTGGCATTTTTACTTTTCAACACTTTAGAGAGGACTTTTGCAACAGCTTTTCCCAATTCAGTACAATTTTTTATTTTCTTGCTGCTGTTCTGTGGGTGTTGGTTGTATAATCACATAAATATGGAAAATTTTGGAAAACCTCAATCTTTTCTACACTTATCATGAAGTTGCTTACTGATCCAGCTGTAAGGATTTTTGTTTCCTTGATGTTGAGGTGCAATTCATACTTAAGGCTGTGCTCTTTGAACTTCATCAGTAAATGTTTCAAATCCTCTTCACTTTCAACAAGCAGAGTTGTGTCATTTGCATAACACAGGTTGTTAATGAATCTTCCATCAATTGTAATGTCACATTCTTCTTCATAAAGTACTGTTTCTCAAATTGTGTGCTTGGCAAAGAGATTAAAGAGTTAAATGGAAAGGATACAGTCCTGAAGCTCACCTTTCTTGACATTAAACCAAGCAGTGTTTCCTTGTTCTGCTTAATGGACTACTTTCTGGTCCATGTGCAGATTCCTCATGAGTACAATTAAGTGCTCTGATATTCCCATTGTTCGCATTGCTATCCCTAGTTAGTTGTGATCCACTCAGTTAAATGTCTCTGCATAGTCAAGAAAACATAGATTTACATTTTTGTGGTATTTTCTGCTTTTGGCTAATATCCATCTGTTATCAGCAATTATGTCCATGGTTCAATGCCTTCTTCTGTATCTGGTTGGATTTTCCAAAAGCTCCCTGTCTATATACCATTGAAGTACTTTTAAAAGATCTTTAGCAAAATTTTACTTGTGTGTGATATTAGTGATATTGTTTGATAATTTCCACATTTGGTGGGATCTACTTCCTTGAGAATAGGCACAAATATGGATCTTTTCCAGTCAGTTGGGCAGGTAGCTATTTTCCAAATCTCCTGGCATAAGCAAGTGAGCACCTCCAGTGCTGCATTTGCTTATTGAAACATCTCTGTTGCTTTTCCAACAATTCTTGGAGGCTTGTGTTTCATTAATCTCTTCAAGGAAGCTTCCACTCTTCCTTCAGTACCATTGGTTCATGATCATATGCAACCTCTTGAAATGTTTGGTCATCCACCCATTCTTTTTGGTGTGATGACTGTGTGTTCCTTCCATCATCTTTTGATGCTTTCTATGTTGTTTAATATTTTCCCTATAGAAGCTTGCACTATTGTCATGCAAGGTTTGAATTTTCCTCTTCAATTCTTTAAGCTTTAGAAAAACAGAGCATGCTCTTCCCATTAGTTTTCTATGTCAAGCTCTCTGCACACGTCATTATATTTCATTTTGTCTTCTCAAACTACCCTTTGAAATCTTGTTTAGTTTTGTTTAGTTCTTAAGTTTGTCCTGTCTTCCTTTTACTTTAGCTGTTCATTATTCAATGGCAAGTTTTAGAGTTTATTTTAAATGGCACCATATATATATTTTGCTGTTGTTAGGTGCTGTACAGTCGTTATCTGACTCATAGTGACCCTCATAGGATTTTCAATGGCTGACTGTTTGGGGATTGCCTTGGGAGTGGATTGCCAGGTCCTTCTCCCATTTTTGCGGTGCTTGGAATCGAACTAGGTACCTCAGAGACTGCAACGCAGCACTCTACCAACTGAGCTAAATCCCAGCCCGTAGTTATATATAGTTATACACACACACACACACACACACACACACACACACACACACACACACACGACACTATGTTGTTGTTGTTGTCAGGTACCATTGAGTCAGGTCTGAATCACAGCATCATAGTGACCCCATGTACAACAGATGAAACACTACACTATGCTATGCCTTGCACTATGTCTGATAGTGTTCTCTGCTATTTATAGGGTTTTCAGTGGCTGATTGTTTCAGAAGTAGGCTTCCAAGTCCTTCTCCCAAACCTACATTATTCCCAGGCAGTCTCCCGTCCAAATACTAATCAGGCCAGACCTTGCTTATCTTCCATATCAGACAAAAGCAGAGGCTAGTGTGATATATATATATATATATATATATATATATATATATATATATATATATTATATATATATATTATATATATATATATAATATATATATATATACACACACACACAAATAAGACATTCAAGTGGAAAGGGGACAATTGGTAGGGACAAAGTGAGAGAGAAGTGGAGGGTGATTCATTGCAGGGTGATATGGGAGGTGAACATGAGCAATGTACAATGATCTGCATGCACTCAAATGAAACCTACTATGTTGTATATTAACTAAAAATTACTAAAATTATTGTTAAATTTAGTGAAAATATTTTAGGACTTATCAAATTACTTTGAGAGCTTCTAAGAATATAAAAATTCTGATAAAGTCTACTTGTGCCAAATTACAGGCTATGTTTTACAAAGATTATCGAACTCATCTAATGAATTTAACCAATGAACTCATAAAAATAAGAAAGTTCAGGTCAAACCTATCTTTCATTTATTTATTTATTTAAGAGTCTTCCACTGACCTATAATTTTCGTGGCTAAAAGAAACACAAAGGACAAGTGAATTAATGTCTATAATACTGAGATACGTTATTTCAATTGAAATTTTCCCTCATAATGAGATGATTTTGGGGAAAATAAAAATGCACTTCAATGAACTCAATACTTTATTCTTATCACTTGTCTTCCAGATTTAATTCACACTGTCTTCTGTGGAAATAGATTTCAAAGGGGATTTGAATTTGTTAGATTGTTTCTTCCACAGAAAATGTATCACTCAATAAACACTTGTGTGTTTTTATAGTGTAGTGTAGCCATGTCCTCCAGGCCTGAAATGACCATCACTATCTTCAAACAAAGGATCGGTGATGTCTTCTAGGTGACTTTGATCCACAGTCATGGCAAGAAAATAAACATAACTATATAGACATCTTGTTGCTAGTGCTGTGGAATTGGATCCAAATCAGAGCCACCCTTGTAGGGTTTTCATTGGCTGATTATTTTGAAATTGCTTCAGGAATGGATTGCCACATCCTTCTCCTGTTTTTGCGGTGCTGGAGACTGAAACAAGGGCATTAGAGAGCATAGAGTGGCAGTCTCCCAACTGAGCTAAACCCAAGCCCATATAGATAGCTGTTGTTGTTGTTGTTAGGTGCCGTCGAGTCAGTATCCAAATCATAGTGACCCTCATAGAGTTTTCAATGGCTGACTGTTTTGGGATTGCCTTGGGAGTGGATTGCTAGGTCCTTCTCCCATTTTTGTGGTGCTGGGAATTGAACTTGGGACCTGAGAGACTGCAGCACAGCGCTCTACCAACTGAGCTAAATCCCAGCCCCATATAGATATCTAGGCATGTATATATCTAAGCTTAAGGTAATTATAATGAGGCTGTTAACATTCTCTCTTGGAAGAAGAAGGGTCAGGGCAAAGATGTCAATCACCACTCCCTCATGGCCTTGCTACACTTGAAGTCACATTCTGTAAGTGGTAAACAATTGACTGGAGGTGGGACTTCTTAGATTTTACCCAGTGATGTCGCTGCCAGGGAATCACTTCTAACCCTGTAAGTAACCCCAATCATGCTTTCGTAAATAACCCAAATAAACTCATTGGTTCACAAAGTTGGACTTCATAGAATCCTTTCTTTGGTCTTTCTGCAATTTCTCTATCTCCCAAGGGAAAGTTATGCAACATACAGCCAAAAATAAAATAATATAAAATAATATAATCTGGAATAATCAGGTTATACTTCATTGCAATTGAGTTAAACTTTAAATGATATTTAAGCCTATAACGTCTATATAAATGTTGACAAATATATAATGATCAAAATAAGCTATTAAAAATTGAAAAATCTTTTGTTTAAAACTGAATAAAACCAACAAATAATTGCTACATTAAAGATACATTGAAAAATACTAAACTTAGTGAAAATTAAAGAGAAATGGGATATTTGCATACCCTCGAGATGTTTCTCCCAAAGCTTCCTAACTACTATAGTGACCTAAATGTTTCACAAATTCTGTGGTACTATATTATTCAGGAGCTACAGCTTACTGTGCTTTTTAAATGGGGTTGCTCTTAGTGAGTGGCTTTTCATGAACAGTATGTAGGAAACAAACAAACAAAATGAACAAAAGGTACTCCGAGAAAACTGGCAGACATCTCTTTAACCAAGTTATCTTGATGTTATATGCCCTCTAGTATGCTATAGCAGGCCTGCAGCCATAGCCTTGTGGCATCCAATCCCCTCAGATCTTGGAAGCTCAGCAGGTTCTGGCTTGGTTAGTAGTTAGGTGGGAGACCGCCTGGGAACACTAGGTACTGCAGGCTTGGGAGACGGAGATGGCAACCCACTCTCAAAAATCAATCTGCTATCAAAAACTCTATGAACAGTAGAGAATCACTGATAATAGTGTTTCCCCTGTTGTATGTAGGGTCACTATGTGTCAGATACCAACCGGATGGCACCTAACAACAACATGGTATAACAAGTAAGATTTACTGCTTCTACAATATACTTTCCTTCCCACAAATCCACAACATTGGGCTATAATGAGAAAACATCATATATTGAGGGATATTCAATAAAATATCCAACCATTATTTTGCAAAGTGCCAAGGTCATGAGTGACAAGGAGACTGAAAAACTGTTACAGATTGGAGGAAATTATGGAGCACAATAAATGAAATAGGATGATGCATCTAATGTGATGTTTTGGCTTGGATTCTTGAATAGATCAACGGAAGATTTGTGGGAAAGTTGTGAAAATCATAAATTATAACTAACTAAATTATAATTTAGCTAATAGTAATGTAATAACATTAATTTGCTAGTTTTGGTGCAGGACATTAAGGATGGGAGAGCTGTTTGAAAGGCATATGGGAACCATTGTCAAATCTATGAATCTAAAATTGGTTTTAAATAAAAGAATAAGAATCAAAGCACTTCTTTTCTTGAAATTACCAAAGGTAGAAATTTTCTCTTCCTTAGCTGAAAATAAAAACTTGTCTCTAAGGAATTGTATGCTCTTCTCGTCTATCTTGAATATTTTTAGTTTTTATTTACTCAGCCTCCATTGCCTAGCTAACTCTTGCTCCTAGAGTTCCCTCTTAAAGTGTTTCTCTTATATGTTCAATCTTCAGTTCATGCTATTCAATGAAGTGAACAAGAGCAACAAGAGGCTGCAATTAAGCCATTCATGAACATACATTTCTCATAGTCACACCATCATTCCACCAAAGCCAATGAAATGAAAGGAGACTTTTACTGAGACTTTTGATGTGTAGGTGCTCTTTGCTACTGCATTTGTATTTGATAAGGTGTAAAGAAATACTATAGCCAATATGAAGGATGTGGAATAAAGAGATAAAGGGAGACCAGTGATATTAAGTGTCTGTTCAGTTGTACTTTACATTCACTCTACGCCTGGACCCTTCAGTTACATTATCCAAATAATTCACCTTTTTGCTTAAATCCTATTGGATACAGTTTTATGGTTCATGCAACTGATGAATACTAGTATATTAAATAAAAATATAACAAATCCTCTGTAGGAATCTCCCTGAGGCTGGTTTCCTTGAAATTCACTGTTATGTCCAGTGTTGAGATTAACTGCCCTAGAGAGAATATATCTAATCATTAAATTTTACATGTAGTGATTCCATATTCTTATAAATCCTGAGCTCTGAATGTCATACTCTTTGTTCCCTAAAAGTCCATACTTGTACCTTAGATATTTGCAATGTAATGTGCTTTAGATAATTGTACATAAGTATCTAATATCAAGTACTTGCTTTAGCATTTCCATTTTCCAATTCACTTCTCACAGGCCTGGCAGAGTTATCTTCCTATAGTAATTCTGATGACATCAATCTCCTTCTTAAAAACCTTCAATAATTCCCACTTCCTACAAAATCCATCTCCTTTTTCAGGGTTTACAAAGACTTTCTCAATATTAATCTACTGTTCACCCTCATCTGCCACTTCCACTTTTATCTCACTTTCTTCCTATCTTACTTCTAGCAACATGAAAATTCTTCACTTTACCTTTCACATTCTTAGCTCCCTAACTATTTCCTGGGATCCTATTTCTTTTAGTCTTTGTTTAGAGTCTCACTTCATCCTTCCAGATGCCTAGTATCTATGAATCTCTTCACTGTTATGGTCCTAAGATTTGCTACATTACTCCCTGAGAATATGGGTTGATTCAACTCTAAATATTCCTTTCTTCCTTACTAGAATTTGAATCCTTACAGGATAGTTCCAAATATTAGTTCAGAAACTCCTTTATTTCTGATGTATTCAGCACAAAATACTTATTCAATTTACATTTATTCACTAAATATGGTTTATATTTGTGCTATTGATTTGTCTAAATTTCATTCAATCTTGGACATGTAATAGATTTAGTGTAACCTGAATATTGTGATTGTTGTTTTTGTTAGGTGCCATCAAGTTGGTATCCAACTCATAGCGACCCTATGTTCAACAGGTGAAACACATTTATCAGTGCTTCTCTGCATTCATAAGGTTTTCAATGACTGATTGATTTTTGGTAGTGGGTTGCCAGGTCCTTCTCCCAAGCCTACAGCACCTGGTGTTCCCAGGCAGTCTCCTATCCAAGTACTAACCAGGCCCGACCCTGCTTACTTTCTGAGATCTGACAGGATCTGATGCCACAGGACTACGGCTGCTTAGTGGCCATTTATTTCGATGAAAATCTGTATTTGCAATGAAATAGTTGTTTGTCTGACAAAATTCTGTCATGAGATCTCCACAGTCGAATATTGTGATTAGAGGAAACTAATAATGAAAGACTAAGGTTTTTCTCAAAGTCACACTTCTAACAGAGATGAAAAAGCTAAGGAAAATTAGAAAGGTTGGTGACAATCAGATATTCTATGTAGGTAATATCTCACCAACTCCAACTAAAGAAATCTGATGGAAAAAGAGAATAACTTCTGATCTATCAAAGTCAAGAAATATGAGGGAAAAAATACTATTGGATTATAATGTAAGAATTCAGGATCTGAGAGATAAGACACTGCTGTGGTCTATTTCTTTTCAGTTGGATGCAAGAAAGGGTAGTAGTGGCAAGGGTAAGCTGTTGAGAAATAGACTAATGAAGAATTAATCATGAAATGAGTATCAGGTATGTGTATATTTCGAATGAAATATTAATGAAACTCATCAGAATAAAATTTTAAAAATGAAACCACAAACATTGTCAGAATTCAAATAGAACATACACAAAAGTAAAAATTATAAAAAGGTAAAAAATAGCAAAAATGAAATTAAGTCTTTATTAATTATGTTCTATGTGAAGGGCAACATATTTTAAAATAATAACTATAAACCTGGGTGGTACAAACCTATAATCCCACTGACTTGGGAGGCAGAGACAGGAGGACCCCAATTTGAAATCAGAGGTAGCCTGCAAAACTTAGTGAGATCCTATCTCAAAACAAAACAGAACAAAAAAACTTTTTTTTAAAACTGCGCTGAGGTGCAGCCCAGTGGTAGAGAACTTGCAAAGCCTGTGTGAGGCCCTGGTTCAATCTCCAATTACTGCAAATACATACATACATACATACATACATAACTGTAATAATTTTAAATTATTGGTGGAAGGATTATGAACAAAAAATATGCATTTAAAGGATACTTGGAGGTCCTATGAGACATTATTTTCATTCATTTTTCAGATGAGAAAAATGAGATTAAGCAAAAGTAGATAACCATTTCTGTATCACACGGAATATTTTTATTTCATCATTTCAATATTATATTACTTTCCAATTGATGTTTTATCAGAGAACAGTCTCAGCATTGGTGAATTAAAAACACATGGAATTTTACGGGACATTAGTTTCCAAATTTTCTCAAACTATTGTCCATTTTGATGAAATATCCTATAAATAGGCCAGCTAGAAATTCCTTGGAGAAAAATGCAAGCCAAAAGTTTCTACAGATTTATAAATGGAGGCTAAAATTTATGAACTATGCAAATAATAATTTAAAACTAATGATTTGAGGTTAAAAAAGAACCTAGATATTGTAATAAAGTGTCCACCTAAAAATGCCATTAGTAGAAGCACATGAATGAGATATAATAACCTAGGTCTCACAAGCTATTTCTATGCTTATAACTTTCATTATTGGTGAAAGGTATTTTATAGTTAAGTGATTGATTAGTGTACTTTCTTAATAAAAGGAGTTGAGCTTATTTACTATTGGAATGTTTCTAATCATGATTTTGATTAAATCACCTTGTTATTGTTATTAATTAAATATGTAGTTGTTATAAGGTGCCATTAAGTTGGATCTGATTCATAGTGGCCATATGAGCAGCAGAAAGTAGCACTCCCCGATATTGTGCCAACCACACAAAGTTTTTATGTTTAAGCTCATTATTGCAGCCACAATGTCAACCCATATAGTTGAGGATCACCCCTTTTTTCACTGACCTGTCACTCTCCCAAACATGATGTCCTTCTACAGGGCTTGATCTCTAATGACAACATGTCCAATATATGCAAGATGCAGTCCAGCCAGGATGTATTCAAGGAGCATTCTGGTTGTGCCTCCTCTATGACAAATCTGTTGGCTCTTTTGGCAGTCCATGGTATATTCAATATTCATCTCCAGCAACATAATTAAAAACCATACATTCTTCTCCTGTCTCCCTTGTTCACTGTCCAGCTTCACAACCATATGATGGGACTGAAAATACCATGGCATGAGTCAGGGGCACCATAATATTCAGTGTGACATCCTTACTTTTATACCAAAGAGGTCTCTTGTAATAGCTTTTCCCAATGCAAATTGTCTTGATTTCTTTACTGCTACATCCATGGGTGTTAATTGTAGAGCTAAGTAAAGAAAAATATTGGTCAACCTCAATCTTTTCTCCATTTATCATGAAGTTGCTTATTGACCCATTTGTAATGATTTTTGTTTTCTTAATATTGAGGCATAATCCATAGGGAAAATTTTTGTGTTCAATCTTCATTAGTAAATGTTTTACATCCTCTTAACTTTCAGCAAGCAGAGTTGTGTCATCTGCGTAATTCAGATTGCTAATATATCTACCTTCAATCCTGATGCTGCACTCTTCTTCATAAAGTTGAGCTTCTGAGATTATTTGCTCAGCACAGAAATTGAAGAGGTACAAAGAAAGGATACAGCCCTGACACACACCTTTCTTGACTTAAGTTAGGCAGTGTTTCTTTGTTCTGCTTGAATGACCTCCTCCTGGTCCATATACAGGCTCCTCATGAGTACATACTCTGATATTCCCATTCTTTGCAGTGTTATTCATTATTTGTTATAGTCCATATGGTCAAATGCCTCTGTATAGTCAATAAAACATAGATAAACATCCTTCTGATATTCTCTGCTTTTGACTAATATCCATCTGACATCAGCAATGATATCCCTGGTTCCGTACTCCCTTCTGAATCCAGCTTCATTTTCTGGTAGTTTCTTGTCTATGTACTGCTGCAATCACTTTTGAAAGATCATTAATGAAATTTTATTTGTGTGTGACATTAATGATATCATTCAATAATTTCCACACTTGGTTGGATCCTTTTCTTGGGAATAGGCACAAATATGATTCTCTTTAAGAGATCATATGTTGGCTAGGTAGCTCTTTTGTAAATCTCTTGGCATAAATAAGTGAACATTTTCAGTTGAATGCAACTTACACGTAGGTAGTGAAAAGAAGAGACACATAAAACGTGTTCCCCAATTGTCTGTCAATTTGTCTGTTGTGAGGACTTGCATGTTACTGTGATGCTGAAAGATAACCACCAAGATTTCAGATATAAGCAGGAGCACTCATGGTAGACAGGTATTAGCTGAGCTTCTCAACTAAGACAGACTAATGAATAGGAACTGGTAACCCACTACCAAAATGATTAGTCATTGAAAACCCTATGAATTGCAGAGAAACACTGTCAGATATTATACCATAAAATGAACCCCCCAGGTTGGAAGGCACTCAAAGGACAACTGGGGAAGATTTGCCTCCACAAAGTAGAGTCAACCTTAATAAAGTGAATGGAGTAAAGACCCGAGGATCTTGAGTTGGTAATGTGCCATGACTCAAAATAAGAAGAAACAACTGTAAACATTCATTAATAATTGGAATGTGGAATGTATATAATATCAACCTATGAAAATTAGAAATAATCAAAATTGAAATGGAGCACATAAACAAGACATACTAGGCATCAGTGAGGTAAACTTGACTGGTATTGACCATTTTGAATCAGATAAGCATATGAACTACTGTACCAGGAATGACAACTTAAAGAGAAATGCAGTTGCATTTATCATCAAAAAAGACATCTCAAGAACTGTCCTCAAGGACAATTGTGTCACTGATAGAAAAAAATATCTGTAGGCCTATAAGGAAGTCCATTTAATATGACTTTATTCAAATTTATGCACCCACCACTATGGCCACAAATAAAGAAGTGGAAGATTTTTTACCAGCGTGTGCAGCCTGAAATTGATTGAACAGAAAGGAAAAGTGGGAAACAAAGAAGGCTCAGTAGTTGGAAAATACAGCCTTGGTGCCAGAAACAATGCTGGAAAGCACACAATAGGATTTTGTCACACTAATTATTTTTTCATCGCAAATACATTTTCTTCACCAACATAAACAGTGACAGTACACATGGAACTCACTAGATGGAACAATGTTGTTGTTGTTGTTGTTGTTGTTGTTGTTGTTGTTAGGTGACACTTAGTTGAGACTGACACTACCCAACACTGTTTCATACACAGGTGTCATCCACTGTGATTATTTTTATTTGGAGTCTGGACTTCTCTGTATGGAAGTCCAAGTGGCTTACTTCACTCCTATCATTAAGATGGACTGTTTTGAGAAGGCAACTCTTCGAGAGTCAGATGAACCATACAGGAACCAAATTGACTGCATTTGTAGAAAGAGATGATGAAGAATCTCAGTATCAAAAATCAGAACAGGACCCAGTGCTGATTGTGGATCAGATCATCAATTTCTCCTATGCACTTTCAAACTGAAGGTAAAGAAAATTAGAACAAGTATAGGAAAGCCAAGGTATGACTTTGAGTATTTCCCATCTGATCCCAGAGATCATCTCATGAATAAATTTGATGCATTAAACACTAATGACAAAAGATCAGATATTTGTGGCATGACATCAAAAGGTATCACTCATGAGGAAAGTAAGAGGTTGATTTCAAAAGACAAGAAAAAAAGAAACTACCAAATTACAAGTCAAAAATACTCTGAAACTTGCCATTCGACAGAGTAGCTAAAATAAGAATATATGACAAAGTTAAAGATCTGAACAGAAAATTTCAAAATATAGTTCCAGAAGACAAAATCAAATATTATAATGACATATGTGAATATCAGGAGATAGAAAACCAAAAAGGAAGAACATGCTCCATTTTCCTCAAGCTTAAAGAATTGAAGAAAAATCTTAAGCCTCGAGTGGCAATCATGAAGGATTCTATGGGCAAAATACTCTATGATGCAGGAAACAGCAAATGAAGATGGAAAGATTTCACATTTATTACACCAAAAATATTGGTGGATGATCCACCATTTCAAGAGGTTACATATGATCAGAAACCAACTGTACTGAAGGAAGAAGTGGAAGCTGGCTTGAACTCATTGGTGAAGCAGGAGGCTCTACAAATTGATGGACTACCAATTGAGATGTTTCAACAAACACATAGCACTGGAGGTGCTAACTTGCTTATGCCAACTGACTAGAAGAAATCTACGTTTGTGCTACTCTCAAGAAAAAGGATCCAATAGAATGCACAAATTATCAAACAATGTCATTAATATCACATACAAGTAACATTTTGCTAAAGATCATTCAAAAGCAACTATAGCAGTATATTGTGAGGGAACTGCTAGAAAATGAAGCCAGATTCAGAAGAAGAAACAGAAACAGCGGCAACATTGTTGATATCAGATAGATATTGACTTAAAGCAGAGAATACCAGAAAGATTTCTATCTATGTTTTATTGACAATGCAAAGGCATTTGACTGTGTGGATCACAACAAATTATCAATAATGGTGGGAAGAATGAGAATACTAGAACACTTAATTATACTCATGAGGAATCTGTTCTGGGACCAGGAGGCAGTTCATTGAACACAGCAAGGAAATTATTTGGTTTAAAGTCAGGAACCGTGTACATCAGGATGGTTTCCTTTCACTATATCTCTTCAATCTCTATTTTGAGCAACTATTCCTAGAAACTGGACCTTATGGAGAAGAATGTGGCATCATGATTGGAGGAAATATCATTAACAACATGTGTTATGCAGAAGATTTAATTTCCTCCAATTCTTTGATTATAGGGCTGTTTCTCTCCAAATTGTGGGAAGGTATAAATTGGTGTAAATCTGAAAATATTGGTAGTTAGTCTTGTTATTGGAATTATTACATAAACAAGGAGGCATTCTGATGTCCTAAAACTTCAGTCACTAATGGTGGGGGTAAACATCATAAATCAGAATACAGTGTCAATTCAGTGTAGGTACAAGAAGTGATTCAATTTCATAATTAGCATAGCAAACATTGAAAACTTCTTTCCTTGGAGATTTTCCAGTTTGGGATTTGTTCATTTTAACTATCCAGTTTGTTGTTGTTAGGTGCTGTCGAGTCAGTATCCGACTCATAGCGACCCTCATAGGGTTTTCAATGCCTGACTGTTTCGGGATTGCCTTGGGAGTGGATTGCCAGGTCCTTCTCCCATTTTTGTGGGCTGGGAATTGAACTCGGGACCTCAGAGACTGCAGCACAGTGCTCTACCAACTGAGCTAAATCCCAGCCCCCACTATCCAGTTACAAACTTCTAAATTGTTTCTACAGCTGGTATGCATTTTAAAACCAAATAGTTTTTATTTGTATTGGCAACAATGTTTTTAGAAACACAATTATTGTTTAAAAAATAGGTTACTACACTATATAAAAGCATTGTAATAAATAGATTTATGATGCATTAGTCCTTGGATAAAACTATAAGGTTTAAAGTTAAAGAAATTTATCAATTTATCTATATTCTATCACAATTATCCTTGGCTGTTTTTCAGTTCTAAGCCAGCTAAAGGACTGGGGTTTAGCTCAGTTGGTAGAGTGTTGCTCCACACTTTCTGAGGACCTGGGTTGGATCTCCAGCACCACAAAAATGGGAGAAAGATGTGGCAATACATTAATGAAACAATCCCCAAATACCCATTGAAAGACTTATGAGGCTTGCTATGAGATGAACCCTGACTTGACAGCACCTTACAACAACAAGCCAACTAAATGTTAATTTAAAAAAGTATATTTGTTTTTTATGAGTCATGTCATTTATTTCTAAAACTGAGCCTAACAGCACAAAGAGAATAAATACAAACAAAATAGAACTCATTGCTTATGATGATGCTAGAAATTGCACAACTAACTCATCAGAAAACTCTTTTGTAAATATTGCATAAAAGACAAAATGAGAATCATTTGATTTGTGTTTTAACTCAAATAGAAACCATGAACCCATGGCTATTTTTATGTAGAATGCTACTTTAAGAAAAAAATATCCTTGAGGTTAGTTGAATTACACCCATAAATGAAATAGATTATCTGTGTATAAATTTGGTTACAAATTGTTGTGGTAATCATACTGAGGATTGATGGGTCTTCATAATTCCCTTGCAGATCATATGTTTGTGTTTGCTAGAGAATTCAAGCCAAAGGCAGTAACAACATTCAAGTTCTTTGAAATATGTAATTATAAAATACCACATTGCTTGTGGCTTTTAGTTGAACTGATCAGCAATATGTCTACCATAGTAGCATCGTTCTCTTCCTAATCCCTATTGTATAAGGAAGCATTTGTTACCTATTTGCAATATTATAGGCACCATCTGTATCTCTATGGGGCTGGGATTTAGCTCAGCTGGTAGAGCGCCGCTCTGCAGTCTCTGAGGTCCCAAGTTTGATCTAAAGCACTGCAGAAAGGGAGAAGGACATGACACTCCACTCTCAAGGCAATCCTAAAACAATCAGCCATTGGAAACACTATAAGGGTTGCTATGAGTCAGACAGGAGTTGATGGCACCTAACAGCAACAACAACAACATACCTCTGTGAGCCGACTATAAGGGAAGTACTATTTTTGGATCTCATTTTAAAATAATATCAAATAACTTTCTCAAGGTCATATAGGGAAGAGATACACAGTAAGCTCTCTTTAACAAGTATGATCCAGCTCCAGCATAGACTGAAGAGCTACTGTAAATGTGAGGGGAAATTTAAAATCAGCCCACCAGTGTAGACTACCTCTTTATCAACAGAATTATTAACAGAAGCTAATAGTGGAGATCCTAAAGGAGCTCAGAAAAGGGCCACCTACTGTGCATCCACCATATCCACATATTACCCTAAGTAAAGTACAGCAATAATGTAGTCATTCCCTTTCTTTTCCTGTCCAACTTGACTCCTGATGTGTCACAAACAGTAGCTGGCAAGTAAGTAGATCAAACAGTACCTAGCAAGGAGGAGATCCATGTAGGAATAGAACTGACCATTCTTTCTTCTGCCATGTGGGTTTCTCATCCTGAAGAAGAGACAAACTGGGTATGTGTGTATGTCTGTGTGTACAGGGGAATGGGTTATATTAGAAATTCCAATTTTATTTTGGGCTGGGTTTAGACTTTTAAATATTTAACAGTTATAATAAAAATTTAACAGAACTGCCTTGGATTTCATCTGGGAAAGTTAGGACAAATGTAGTTTTTTGTTTGTTTTGTTTTATTTTGTTACTGACTCTTCTGTGCTTAGTCAATGCCACCTGAGATTACATTGAGTTCTCTATTGTGTCTACCCCCATTTGTAAATAATATGACTTCTTTTAATAATGAAGAATTACTGACAGATAAACACATTAACCAGGCTGGGATTTAGCTCAGTTGGTAGAGCACTGCGCTGCAGTCTCTGAGGTCCCGAGTTCAATTCCCAGCACCACAAAAATGGGAGAAGGACATGGTAATCCACTCCCAAGGCAATCCTGAAACCATCAGCCATGGAAAACCCTATGAGGCTGGCTATGAGCTGACTCGACGGTACCTAACAACAACAACAAACAAATTAACCAGGGTTATGATTAACTTAGATGTCACAAAATGAAGATTTTTGCAGAGAAATGGAGATATCTATAGAAATTGGTAAATCACATTTGTTCCCAAATTGTCCTGTGTAGCCTGTTTGTTTGTCTCAATCATAGTTTTCATAAGCAATTATGTTGTTGTTGTTAGGTGCCGTCGAGTCGGTATCCAATTCATAGTGACCCTCATAGGGTTTTCAATGGCTGACTATTTCGGGATTGCCTTGGGAGTGGATTGCCAGGTCCTTCTCCCATTTTTGAGGTGCTGGGAATTGAAGTCGGGACCTCAGAGACTGCAGAGCAACGCTCTACCCACTGAGCCAAATCCCAGCCCTTAAGCAATTATAGGTATACCATAAAGTATGTGCTAGAAAGGTTGCAGAGATTTTATTAGACATTGCTGCAATCAGCAAATATAGAAAGGGATTTGACTGCAAAGAGGTGTGTTGAGTAGCCTTTATTGACATAAAATCATGAGCATATAAAATTTCTAAGAACAGTGAGTATTTCTGCAGTATCTTAAAAGCATAAAACGCTAGTTTTTATTTCCAACTCTGTCATCCTGATGCCATATTATTTTAGTAGCTTCTTAGCCACTCTGAGTTTTAACACAAAATGAAGTTTCCTACTTAGAGAATTCCAACTTGTACATCAATGCACTAAAGACTTTCTTTTACAAAAGTTTTTTATAATCTGTTTCATCCTATCTAGGCTTTTCATTAGAACTGATACCATATGGTTGTGAATTTAATTCTCTAATCACCTAGATACCTACTTATCACCAAATACTGTTAGACTATTTGTATTCTTAGGATTCTGGCAATTGACTTTTATCCTCTGATAAATAAAAGGCAATCATATAATCTGAGAGAGACTAGATGATGCATAAAATAATTATTTCTGTGTCTTAGAAATGTAATAAACTTTCAAAGAGTTAAAGGCATTGAGTTATTTATGTCTTTAAAATACCACCCATCAAATTTGACTTTTATTTGGTCACTGAAATGATTGTTTTTGAAAATTGATCACCAGAATTGACCTGTTGTTGTGATGTTGTAAAAGCACAATCTATGCTACTCTAAGAGAAACAGTTTCCCATTAAGGATCATTGATCCACGAAAAATAAATCAACTGAGCTGCACACGTATGATACATAGCCTACTTAGTTAGATACTTTTAAAGGAGTAATAAAACTCTTTTTCTATTCTTCTAAATAAAATAAATTAAGGATTATTTGTATAGAGAACATATATAACTCCCCAAATATGCTTTGCTAATAGTATGATAGTTAAAAGAAAAGAAAATACTGGAGACAGAAATAGGGATAATAAATTAAAATATCACCAAAGAATTCTAGGGAAAAACTGTATGAGAGAATGATGGGTCCATCCATAGATGTAAAAGGGAAAAGACAAAAAGAGATATCAAAAAAGACATGCAGATCGATGTGTGCATGGACAGTGTTTGTGTGTGCATGTGTGTATTGTGTGTGTGTATGTATACTCACATAATTGGAAGACGGCATACAACCTCTGTGTAGCAAGTCTATTTTGCAGAATAATAGCTTCTTACTCCAATTCTTCTTTAAAGGCAGGTTTTAGCTGGGCGTGGTGCCTCACATCTGTAATCCCAGCACTCTGCAGGCTGAGGCAAGAGGATGGGGAGATGCAGGCCAGCCTGGGCTATAACACAGGACTCTGCCTCAAAAAACACATAAATAAAAATTTATAAAGGCATATTTTATTCTTATTCCTGTGCAAACATAATGATTGTCTATTTAACCATGTATTGTAGACATTGTGAAATTAAGTCACAGTCTATTATCTTGCAATCATCACTCATGCTTCATATGTAAACTTAATTTCAGCTCACTTTATCTGAGACTTCATGCCTCTGAAAGCAGATTCAGGAAAAAAAGAAAGACAGTAAAACTTCCAAGTGGGAATAATCTCACAAGAATTTTCTTTCAAGTAACAGCCTTGTTGCAGTTACCATATTTCTAGTACACATGATCATTACAGACATCCTCGACGGTCAGAAATCTGGAGGTGCAAGTCCACAGGTCTATTTTACTTAGATTGTGTTTAGAGAGACTGGAATGAAGTAAGAATTTGGATTTAGGCATATTTAATTTAAAATTCAAAGTTAGTCATTCAATTGTTTAGCTTTTAGTAAATTAAGTATTCTGAAAATTGAGATACTAGTGTAATTTCAAGTGTGTCACTGACAAGATTGCTGCTGTTGTTAGGTGCCATGGGGTCAGTATCCAACTCATGGCGACCCTGTGTACAAAAGGCGAAACACTATTGTCAGTGTTTCTCTGCTGTTCATAGCGTTTTCAATGGCGGATTGATTTTTGGGTGTGGGTTGCTGGGTCCACCTCCCAAACCTACAGCACCTAGTGTTGCCAGGAAGTGTCCCATCCAAGTACTAACCAGGCCCAACCCTGCTTAGATTCTGAGATTTTAGGGGATTGGATACCACAGTGCCACAGCTGTAGGCAACAGGATTAGAGTTGCTAAATATATAATACCTGTAATATACAGTAATTGTATAAAAAATCATTGCAACAACTGTCCTTGTTGTATCTTGTATAGGAGCTAAGTAATTTTTTATTTTTATATTATTTTGAAAATTATTAATATGAGCTTTATTGTTTATGTATGATTAACATTTAATTTTGTGTGATATTGTTTGCATAGTTATATAAGGTTACATGTTAAACTAGAATATTTACTATATCAAGTAATTTCTGATAAAAAAACTTTTGTAAGATAGCATTACGCCTGCAGCTGTAGCCCTGTGGCATCTGATCCCATCACATCTCGAAAGCTAAGCAGGGTTGGGCCTGGTTAGTACCTGGATGGGAGACCGCCTGGGATCACCAGAAGCTGTAGGCTTGGGAGAAGGACCTGGCAACCCCCTCCCAAAAATCAATCTGCCATTGAAAACCTTATGAACAGCAGAGAAGCACTGACAATAGTGTTTCCCCTGTTGTACAGAGGATCATTATAATTACTTCACTAATGCTTTCTCAACATTATGTGAAATTAAATTCTGGCAGTCACATGATATTTTCTGAGCTAATTATCAATTTTTGACTAAAATATTGTCAAAATCTTCAGCAAGACAAAGCCAACATATATTTTCATTTAAGTTTTCAGAATTTCTGTACTCACGTTCCTCTCTTCTAACTCTCCAAACTATACACTATACACATTTTCCTCTTTGTAATTTTTATAAAAATATGAATTTTTCCTTCATTCACATAGACTAAAAGAATTTTTTCCATTTATTTTTATTTCTTGCTGTTGGGAACATTTCATGTAAAAGATGAATATCTAAATATCTTACCAGATTTATTATTACTGGTATTTTTACTTGTATAAAAGAGAAGATTTGCTTGCAACTAAAGGTAATTTACACTATTTTTTCAAATTTTCTTTTTACCATTTGCAAGAAAAGAAATGTTACTATATTTGAATTTGATTTGAGGCTAACTTTCTCACTGTCATGTTTAGACTTTAATTCTGGGATTTCCAATTCAATTATGTATGTCTAAAAATTCGATAGGAATATTCAAGTAGCCTTATTATGTAAACACTTTTACAAATAGCCAGCTCTTCAGTCATGGTACCCAGCTATTGATCAAGAAGGGAGAGAGAAGCAAGTGTTTATAAAATCCAAAGAAGCATTTTTCTCAAATTTAATAATACATTCATCAATGTTTATTTTTTTGTGTGTGGTTATACGTTTCCACTTTCCATACCCTTCCACTTAAGTGAGTATTAAAGTGTTCTTATTCTCTCCAAGGACATACTTGCTAACAGAAGAATTAACAATTTTTCATATGTAATTGGGAACCTAATGTGTTATGTATATGTCTAATGACATATATATATATATATATATATATATATATATATATATATATACATGGAGAAGATACCTCTTGTCCATTTATCGTAAATATTTGGTGAATTTTGGCATCATTTATTTTTCAACAATGTGGACATATAAATTTCATTGCAATAACATTGTGAAAACATTGTAATATCTATTTTCCCAGCCCCAGCACCAAATTTTGATTCAGTCTGTTCCTTCAAATAAAGTAAACTATAGATCTTTTGAAGCAGATGGTACAATTTCTTTTTCTGAAATAGCTAAGTAAAATTGCTGCATTTCAGAAAGAATGCATGTTTTTACTTTAGGGAAAAGAAATATACAAATGTCTTACAATGGGATATATTATTCAATAATGAACTAAATGAAATACCAAGCATTGTATCTGATTTCCATTATTCAAGTGAACTTGCCATCAGATGTGGCAATATGAAAATGCTTTCTCTCAATCAAATTAATGTTTTTTCAATACCTAGGGGACTTGAACCCAGGGCCTCACACATGCTAGCCAAGTGTTCTGTCACTGAGCTGCCAATCCTTTTCTTATTTTTTATTTATTTTTTAGACAAGTTCTCATTAATTGTTCAGGTGGCATTTAGACTTGAAGTTATGATCTTCCTGTGTCAGTCTCTCTAGTTGCTAGAATTAAAAGTGTGTGCCATGGTGCCTGGCTTAAGTTCATATTTTTATTGTTTTTGTTATTATTTGCTGATTAAAATAGTATTTGTATTGCTGATTAAAATAGTATTTGTACTTCTAATACTACCATACATCAGGCAATATGCCACTTCTAAGAATATTAACTTAGTCTTCTTGGCATGATGCCACAGACTGAGTAGCTTAAACAATGGAAGATTCCATTGTGACAGTTCTGGGACTAGAAAATCTAAGATCAAAGTCCAGCAGGAATTATCTTCCAGGGAGGTCTCTCTGCTTGGCTTGCAGATGGCTTCCTTCTCACTGTATACTCACATGGTCTTTTATTGGTGATGCACATGGAGAATAGGGGAGAGTGAGTTCCTCTGTCTCTCATGAGGACACTAATACTGTTGGCTTAGAGCTTCACTTTTACAATTTCATTTAACACGGTTGCTTTCTAAAGTCCCTATCTCCACATATAGGCACATTGGGGGTTACAGTTTAAACGTATGGATTTGAGTGGAGGCAAACAAGCTTCCAGTATGACATATCAACCAAAATCATATAAAATGACTGAGATTAAGAACAAAGTTTTAGAGTCAGGAAGACTGGATTCAAATCTGGCCTTACCACCGGACTATGATGATAGCAAATGCAAAATCCTTAGATTCTATGTCACAACCTTTTCTGCATCACAAATTGTTGTAGTTATTTAACACAATCCATTTCAAAAGTCCAACCTAATGTCTGGAACTCACTCTCCACTATTCTCCATGTGCATCACCAATAAAAGACCATGTGAGTATACAGTGAGAAGGAAGCCATCTGCAAGCCAAGCAGAAAGACCTCCCTGGAAGATAATTCCTGCTGGACTTTGATCTTAGATTTCCTAGTCCCAGAACTGTCACAATGGAATTATGATATTAAGTAAATGGTGGTAGTGGTGGTGGTGGTGATGATATAAGAATAATGATTTCATTGATGTTATCATTATTCATTTCATTGTTGTCGTTTTTGTTAGGTGCCATCAAGTCAGTATCCGACTCATAGCGACCCTCTGTACAACAGGGGAAACACTATTGTCAGTGCTTCTCTGCTGCTCATAGGGTTTTCAGTGGCAGATTTTACTTTTGGGAGGGGTTTGCCAGCTCCTTCTCCCAAGCCTACAGCTTTTGGTGTTCCCAGGAGGTCTCCCATCCAGGTACTAACCAGGCCCGACCCTGCTTATCTTCCGAGATCTGACGGGATCAGATGACACAGGGCTACTGCCGTAGGCTATTCATTCCATAGACATTTTAAAAGACAAGTCAACAGACTTTCCCATACCTTCAGGTAGAAGTTAAAGAATGGTGCTCTTATGTCCATTTTTATTGCATCACTATTCAGGACAGCCACCTGCAGTTGTACCACTGTGGCTTCTGATCCTGTCAGATGTCCAAAGTGAAGCAGAGTCAGGTTAGAACTTGTATGGGAGACTGCTTGGGAATACCAGGTGCTGTAGGCTTGGGAGACCTAGCATCCCACTCCCCCAAAAAAACAGCCATTGAAAACCCTATGAATAGCATAGAAGTGCTGATAATAGTGTTTCACCTGTTGTATGTAGGGTCACTAAGAGTCTGACCCTTACTCCATGGCACTTCACAATAACAAAAACAACATTCATACTAGTCAAATTATAGAACAAGCCTAGGTGCCCATCAATGGATGCATGGATAAAGAAAATGTGATTTATATACATAACAGCCATAAAGAGGAATGAAATTATTTCATTTGAAAGTAAATGGATGGAACTTGGAATCATCATGTTAAATGAAATAACTCAGATTCAGAAACATAAATATCACATTTTCACCCATTTGTGGAAGTTGGGTTGGGAGAGGACGACTTGAAACTAAAAGGGGAAAATGCAGGGATATTGAGGGGCAAGGGGAAAGAGGGAGACAGAGGGTGAAAATAAGGTGTAATGGGGTAAATATGCTCAAAGTACATTATATATGTATATATGGAAATGTCATAGTAAAACCTTTTACTATGTACAATAAACATAAGCTAATTGAAAATGAGAAGAAAAGAATTATAAAATAAGCAAGGAAAATATAATAAAAGTGAACAAAAATAAACTCAGAGATAAGTATGTACTTATCATAGTACTTTATATTTTAAATGTTATCTTTATTGGAAACAAAATACCACATTCCCACTTGTAGGAAGCAGGTTATAGTATGTTCATATAATATTTCAAGTCAAATAACTCCTTCAAGCCTCCACTCATTGTGTTATTAGGGAATTGAATCCGAATAATATTTAAGTTCCTCTGATGCTTGATCTCAGGTTCTCACAGGATAGCAGATGCCTGTGGGGTCCCGTATCACATTGTCTCAGTTCATCTCTGACTTTAGCCACAGTAGTGGCAGGCAATCATTTGCAAAATCAAAGTAATATCATATAGACCATATCCCTTACCAAGCTTAAGCTCCATCTATATTCAATTCTTGGGAGAAGGACCTGGCAACCCCCTCCCAATAATCAATCTGCCATTGAAAACTCTATGAACAGCAGAGAAGCTCTGACAATAGTGTTTCGCCTGTTGTATGTAGGGTCGCTATGAGTCGGATACCGACTCGACGGCATCTAACAACAACAACAACAATATTCAATTCTAACATTGGACTTTATCTTACACTTCAGGACTCCACTTAATCTGCTACACAACAGAGCCAAGAATTATAAAATTAACTCCCAACACTTGGAGGAATAGAAGCCAAGACTTACTATAAGGGAAGACTTATAGTCACATCCAGCATAGGCAGCAAAACAGAGCACATTTACCCAATTGGCAAAGGGACAATTTTGATAACACATTCAGCTTTTCTACCCTGCTTCTTTATTTTAACCTTTAGATTATTTAATATTCCTTGTAATAAACTTGAGCTTCCTCCTATTTCATTGCCATATGCAATATCTAGAATATCACTATTTTATCATCATCATTTTTGAGAACTGCTATTGAGTCTTTCAGATATCAGATGGTTTTCTCCTCCTTTATTCTTCCAGGAAGACTTCCTAAGTTCCCTTAAATATTGTCTTAGTCTTACCAAAAAATTTTGTTGAGAATATAAGCTGATCTTTTCTGATAAACTATAATTCCTACATGAAACTTTTTCTTTTTCATTTTTATCTGTCCAGTGTATACAATAGATACTTGTCATACAGTAAAGATTTTCAAAATGTGTGATAAATGTGTTAAGTTCTTTCCTTACAATGAAAGTACCCTTTAGCTGAGATTCTAGTTAAAACTTTTAAGAGATCATTATTTTGAGCCACCTATTTTTTTCCTAGCATCTCATTTTTAAAAATGATAATAATTGAATAAAGACAAAATTTAGCCAAAGAAATTTCCTATAACCAAATATCAAATAGAGAAAACAGCAAGTATATAGCAGCGCATTTCACCATCCATCCACACTCATATTCACACATGCAAACTAGGTTTTTGTTATGTATTCTATAAAGTTGCTGACGGGTTGGGATTTAGCTCAGTTGGTAGAGCACTGCGCTGCAGTCTTTGAGGTCCCGAATTCAATTCCCAGCACCGCAAAAATGGGAGAAAAGCCTGGCAATCCACTCTCAAGGCAATCCTGAAACAGTCGGCCATTGAAAACCCTATGAGGGTCTCTATGAGTCGGATACCAACTTGATGGCACCTAACAACAACAAGAAGAACAAAGTTGCTGACAACAGTGAATTGGCAAATATCAAACCAGTTCTCTTAGGAGAAATATAGGGTTAGGTAGTAGTGAGCCTTTGGTCAGAGTTTTCAAAAACTGATCAATATACAACTTTTTGAAAATATGTTTCTTCTTAAAGATGCTCTTAAAATATAGGCATGCACTGCATTAGGATACTTCAGTCAAGGACAAAGCATGCATACAATGGTGTTTCTATAAGATTATATCATCTACTGCTGTTATTGCCATTTTATCATGTGTGAGTATACTCAATGATGTTGACAAAATGAGCAAACTGCTTAATGTATTTTTCAGATGCTGTCCTCATTGTTAGGCAAAGCATGTCTGTATATATGATTAATTCATTAACATTGAACTCTCTGACAATAGCAGTATAACTAATACATGAATCAAGCTTATCTTAACCCACAAAAAGAATGTTCTAGGTAAAGCACATCATAGCTTCTTTACTTAAGAATATTAGAAACCATTTTGTCTCTACTGTTAGGAATCATTTAAACAGCAAACACACTAACAAGAAGAACAAAAATTCAGAAAACATAGCACCAACAAGTAGAAAAAGAACATTTGTTCACAAAACAAAGGCTTTATTTGCAAACAGAGTTAGACTGTATTTTCAGATATGTACATGTGCATGTCTGAGAATGACCTCAATAACCTCAAGTATTGATATTGGAGTTAGAAACAAATTTTACTAATCAGTGAATTTACAAATGCAGAATTCACACATAATTAGGTTAGATTGTATATGTTTTTATTTTGATGTATTTTAACTTACATATATATCATGTTTCTGTAAAATCTACAGATATTCTCTCATCCATAGTCATAGATGATCCAGAACTATTAAAGAAAAAAATACTATTTTCATATCATAAGATTGTATTGAAAATAGCTCTTTGTTCCTTGGGAAATGAAGAATTACACTATGTAGGGAAATTCATTTTCAACATCAATGTACTATAAATACAACTAATCAGAGGCACATTGAAATTCCTGCAGAAGGATTTATTGTGATCCACAATAAAATGACATTGACTTTTACTAAAAATATAATTATCAGTTAGTTATTAGTCTCTTTTTTAACAGAAGATTATTTTAAATATGTGAACTTGTTTTATTTAAACTTGGGTTAGCCCCTATCTGAAATAAAATTTTTATGACTACATCTGCCTGCTTTGCTAAGATATCTTCAAAGACTTTTTACATCAGTCTATTTCCTTCTTCCTTTTCATTTCTACTATTAAATGCATTCCTTTGACAATCTACTGTCCGCTGAGATTAAAGTCTCTAGACTAGTTTACTTAGAATAATAAAAGATCAATAGAAACAATAATTTTATGTAGAGGTCATTTGCAAGCTCACTAACTCCATTTCTTCTGCTATTTTGTCATGCAGGAAATAGCATTAGAATATGCAGGCTCTGCTTTTTTTAGACACCTGAACAGGAAAATGAATTTCTGACTTGGGAAAATGCTGTCAACTTTGTAATTTATTTGGTTTCTTCCAAACACATTCCTGAGAATCCTTCACATCCCTGCTTAGTCTCTTGTGGAAATATATTATTTATATTGAACAAGGACTTGACACTCTACTACAACTTTTCTTCCAAATCACTTAATTTTAAAAGATAGGGTGGAGGAAAAAGACATGTTTATTTGAAAGATCAGCTGTTTAAGCAGAGCATTTGCTTCTCTCCTGTGTATTTTTCTTTGCTCTGGTTTCTGATTCAAAAGTGAGGGAAAAATATTATAGAGAAGATTTGTTGATCTATGTAGCACTCAGTCTCTTTTTTAGGTCAACCATAAAGGCTTCCGTCAAAATTATAAAGGTCAAAATATCTAATCTCTTATCTGAAGAGGTTCCATGAACCATTTTAGTGTAATGAGCTTGGATAAAGGGAAGAATTGTTTAAAGTATGTGGTGTATTAGGTCATCTCACAGTCCTCTCGAGCAAATTACTCCATAAAATGAGATGCCCTCTCAATATTTATACCAACATTTCCTTGTGGAAATTTATGATGCACTCTGAAAGTAAAAGTAGATGATTGATGAAATGAATAATTTAATGGTACAGAATGGCTAAGACTCTATCCATTATCTAATATTTATAAATCCATCCTCAGCTATTCACCTATTTTTCACAGAAATAGAATAACTAATTGCCAGAATTTCTCCACAATTTCATGTGGTATAGAAAAAATATCCCCTTAGTAGGAGCCATTATTTTAGACTATTGAATTTTACACCTGGAACTCACTAGTTGATTCACTTTAGTCTAGTCATTTTACTTTCCTGGCCAGAATATTCCTAAAACTGCTTTAATGAATACATGATATTT
>VMDO01014208.1:0-55380 GCA_007922755.1 Pedetes capensis | reverse complement strand
GCGCAGCCCTGGGCTCGCCCTGGAAGGCAGCGCCCCTGGCTCCGCCCAGCCCTCCCCGCAGAGGCAGCCAGGGCTGGGCTGTGGCTCAGCGCGGGCGTGTGGTGCGTGAGGCCCCAGGTTCATCCCCAAGCTCTGAAAAGCAAAGGCGGGCTGCCAGCAGTTTATGGGTTGCCAGGTTCCGTGTGGTTTTTGGGTTGCGGCAGGTGCCACCCTCTGCTCCCACTTCTGCATCTCTCAGGTGCTGCCAGGGCCTCAGCCTGGGATGGAGTGACCAGGAGCCACTGCCCGGGGCAGGAGAGGCCACCTCAGAGGTGGTCCCAAGGGCCCAGGAGTTTGGGGTACCAGGCATGGGGGCGCCAGGGCCCCACCTGCACCCAGGCTCTGGGCCACCTCCATGGTTGGTGCCCGGCCTGGAGTGGGAGGTCCGCCTGGAAGCCCCGGGAGGCAGGTGCGGGTGATGGACAATGGACGGGGCCCCAGAGGGCCTGCCGCGCCCTCAGCAGGACTCTGGCTGCCCCGGCCCGGCTGGCACGCGCAGGCTCACCCCGGCCTTTGTTTCCCCACAGGACCCTGAAAGGGAAGCTGGCCAGGCAGCACCCAGAGGCCTTCAGCCGTAAGTCTCCCCGCGGTCCAGGGGACCGGCAGGTGCCAAGGCCCTGCGCCCTGGGCTGGCTCTCCCCAGGATGTCATCTCGGCAGCCGCAGGCCCGAGCTGGGACCACAGCCCCTTCCCCGGGAGGTCACGCAGGGGATGTCAACCAAGACAGCTCTGGTCCCAACGTCTACCCAGTAGCTCAAGCAGCGAGGCTGTTGCCCTCCAGTGCCTGTGGGGAGGGGCTCCGAGCGGCTCCACCTCACAGAGGGGCGCTGAGGGCTCACGGGGAGGTCAGCTCCTCAGAAGCTGCGCAGCCAGGCCTGGTGGGGATGGAGCTGAGGCCCTGGCTCTCTGGCACCACTGCCACCCCATGGCCGTGCCGTCTCCGAGCCCCCCTGAGGACGCAGGTCACCCCGCCTGCTGGGCAGGCCCGTGGCTCTCCTTTCTGGGGCTCTGGACCATCAGAGGTAGAGACTCGGGTTTTGTAGCACAGGAGGCTGAGGTGCAGGCAGCTGAGGCCCCTGGCCCATGTGGGGCCAGGGATGGCAGAGCGAGGCTCAGCCCCAGGGCCCTCATGGGCCCAATTACATGGATTTTTATTGTTTTGTGCCTTGTTTCTTTCTAATCTGTCTTTTAGGGTCTTTTGGGCACTTTGTTTTTATTTTCTGTTTTTCTGGTTCTTTGGTTTTTTCTTTTGAGACAAGGTCTCTTGAGGCCCAGGCCGGCCTGGAACTCGCCATCCTCCCGCCTCAGTCTCTAGAGTGCTGGGATCACAGGCGTGGCCTCCCTGCCTGGCTTCAACGCTGGAGCCTGTGTCCTTGTCACTTCACCCTGAGGTAGTCCCTTCTACCTCCCTGATCCTCAGTTCTGTCCTCCATCAAAGGTCGGGCCCCCTTGGTGGGAGAACTTTCAGGGGTCCTGAGCACAAATCCCCCATCTGCCCCCCTCCCCGCTCCCCCCCGCAGACATACCGGAGGCGTCGTTCTTGGAGGACGAAGACGAGGACCCCATCCCACCCAGCATCACCACCACCATTGCCACCTCAGAGCAGAGCACCGGCTCCTGCGACACCAGCCCTGACACGGTGTCGCCCTCCCTCAGCCCGGGCTTTGAGGACCTGTCCCACGTGCGGCCCGGCTCCCCTGCTATCAATGGCCACAGCCAGACAGACGACGAGGAGACGCCGGGAGAGTAGGCGGCCAGGGCCCCAGGAGTCATGGCGGCCCTGCCTCGTGATTGTGAGCTGGGTCCCCCCCTTCTGTCATCCAGGGCTCCCTCCCGAGAGGCGTGCTGTCCGGGGGTCTCTGACTCCGTCTCCGTCCCTCTCAGAAAGCGTCCTGTCCGCAGACCCCTTGCCACACCAGGACGCGCCCTTCCTGCTGGGAGTCGCGCTGGCCATGGGGAACTTTCCAGAGCTCAGCCTCAGGTCTGCTCTGCACAGAGGCCCCCCGGGCCGTGTCAGCACCTCCTCCGGGGGGATGGCCCTGTCACATCTGGGTTTCCCCTGGCCGCCCCTGCGCCCCCGCGTTCTGTTTACCCCTCTCCTTCCTCCGACAGAAATGTCACATTCTGTCTCCCGCTGGGACGCCAAGGAGGTTTCTGGGGCAGGGGAAGGTTTCGGGATGGAAGCGGCCCAGGCACTCAGCCCTGAGTCGGGGAGGCCTGGCTTTCTCTGAACAGAGCTGTGAACCCCAAGGTCTGGCCGTCATCTCCGGGGGCCCCTGTGGAGCAAGCCAAGCCCCCCTGGAAAGCAGAGTCGAACGGAATATTTTTGTACTTGATGTTTACAGATGCTGATGGGAAACTATCAATAAAAAGACTTACTAAGAAGGGAACACTGCATCTAGCCTGCCTTCTGTGAGTCCGGCAGCCTGAGTGGACATGCAGCCGCGGGGCGGGAGGCTCTGCCGGACAGAGGTGTAGACATCCACACGCTACCGAGTTAGAAAGATACACAGCCACTCAGGAGGAGGAAGCCCCCCGTCACGACAGCCATTACCACCCATGTTCCCATCACCTCCGAGGTCCTCGCACGTTCTGTTCTCCCTCCCAGCCACACTGTTCCCACACCTCCGTAACGCCTTCTACGATCTCAGCCTCAGGACAAACTCCTTGTGGTGCCGTGGTGTCCATGCCCTGTAAGCTGCTCTCCCAACATCATCCCATCTTTGGAGCACTTTGAAGTTACGTTGAGATGGGTGATGTGGGTCGCACCCGTAATTATAGCTGCCTGGGAGGCCAAGGCAGGAGGATCTTGAGTCCCAGGCCAGAGGCAGCCTGCGCAACTTAGCCTGTCTCAAAATCAAAAGGGGGGTAGCAGGTGCGGCTCAGTGGTGGCGCACTTGCCAAGCGTGCGAGAGACCATGGGTTCCACCCCAGTAGTGTGAAAAAATACTGGGAAAGGCTACCTTTCCAGGCACAAACTAGAGAATCTGGTTTTGCCTGGTTTCTAGTCATTAGGTGCTGTGCAGTAGCCTCCAGCTTCGCGGCCCCGTGTAGAGCACGTGAAGTGCTTGCTGGCACTGTGCCGGACCCAGCACTTTGTCAGCACCTGTCTGCTATGCATAGGCTTTTCAATGGCTGATTGTTTTAGAATGGCTGCGGGAGTGGACTGCCACATCCTTCTCCCATTTTTTATGGTGCTGGGAATCGAACCCAAGGCCTCAGAGTGTGCAGAGCAGTACTCTACCAATTGAGCTAAATCTTAGCTCCAGTACAGAGTAGGCAGCGGAAATACAAGGAAATCCAGCCCTCCCCTCTTTCTTGGGTCTAGTGTTCTAATCAGTCCCAAACTTCATTCTCATGTTCAAAACCATCCTGGATCCCACTGGGCACTCTTCTCCAGGACCTACCACCTTCTCCTGGGCCCACGTGCCCTCTTTGCTCAGATGAGCATTGCCCTGAGATTCCTTAGTGCACAGGGCCAGAGAGCGTTTTATTTTATTTCTTTTCTTTTTTTTTTTTTTTTTATGGAACGCTTCACGAATTTGCGTGTCATCCTTGCACAGGGGCCATGCTAATCTTCTCTGTATCGTTCCAATTTTAGTATATGTGCTGCCGAAGCGAGCACATTTCATTTCATTTTTGAAGACAGGCCACAGCCTGTCCCTGTGTAGCCCCAGCTGGCCTCCAACTCTCATCGATGCCCCAGCCTCAGCCTCCCAAGCGTTAGAATTGGACATGGGCCACTGTGCCTGGGCCAGAGAGCATTGTGATACCTGACCCTGATGTCTGGAGCCACAGGTGGCTCCCAGGGGTCTCCTACATCCTGGCCCTGAGCTTCCTTACCTTCCCTTTGCAAGCCCTGCACCCGGGCCCTGAGGCCCCATGCAAAATGGCATTGCTTTAGTAGAAAACATTCTCCCCAGCCGTGCTGGGTGGCTCACGTCTGTTATCCCAGCCACTTGGGAGGCCGAGGTAGAAGGCAAGCGCATTCGAGGCCAGAGGCAGCCTGCGTAACTTAGCTGAACTCTGACACAAAAAATAAAATCTGAGCCAGGCGCGGTGGTGCACGCCTGTCATCCCAGCGGCTCAGGAGGCAGAGGCAGGAGGATCGCAAGTTCGAGACCAGAGGCAGTCTGCAAAACTCAGCGAGACCCTGTCTCAAAAAGTAACAAAAATGGGCTGGTGGTGCAGCTCAGTGGTGCAGCACTTGCAAAGAATGAAGGCACTAGGCCCTGGGTTCAACCCCCAGTACCACAAATAAATAAATAAATAAATAATAAAAATAAAAACTGGCCGGGGAGTGCAGCTCAGTGGTAGAGCACTTGCAAAGTATGTATGACACCCTGGGGTCAACTCCCAAGTACCCCGCAAAAAAAAAAGTTGTCCTCCACATTCTACAACAAGGCTCCCCGAGCGCTCCCTAGGGGCACGAATCAGTCATCAGGGACTCAGAGACGCGCCCCACGTGACTCGGCAGGCGGGCCACGACCAGGAAGCAGGCGGGCGATGGTCGCCCACACGCGCCTTGCCTTCGCTTGCCAGTACCAAACATGGCGCCTGGGCGGGGCCTAGGGCGGGCCCCGAAGCGCAGCGCAGATTGTGACGCAGACGCGCGGCGTGCTGGGTGCGCAGGCGCTCTGGACCGCAAATCCGGGGTTTCCGGTTCCGGCGCCCTCTTTCTCGTCAACGCGGCGGCCGAGCGGGTTGGCGGTGGAGGTTGTGCGGGTCCGTCCCGGGCGGGGGTCCGACGGGGGCGCTGGTGGAGGCCGCGCGGGCCCGGGGCGCGGGGAGGGCGGCCCTGAGCCTGCCCGGGCGGGTCGGTCTCGGCGAGGAGCCGAGCGGGGCGCGCGAGGCCGAGGCGGACGCGGCTTGGGAGGAGGGGCCTGCCGGGTCCGCTGGGGCCGTGGATCCCGCGAGGCCTCGGGACGGGAGAACCCGAGTTAATGGGGAGGCTCGACTGCTAGACATGGGGTCGATCTCGTCAAAGTACTAAATTCCTCGGGTGGGTGTTTGTCCTGCCTCCTTTTCTACGTCTGTAAAGGAGGAGCCTCCACTACGTGGATTGACACAGTGGTTGCAACAGTGGGCTTAAACATAAAGATTGTGTGCCTGGCACAGACTCGGGGAGAGTTTCGTTCTGTTGTACGTAGGGTCATTGTGAGTCTGACCCGACTGGACGGCACCTAACAACAACAAGAAGGAGGGTTTGGTGGTAGCGTCCTCCTTTACGCTTGTTTACAGCGAAGTATGTGCAAACAAGTAACCTGCACGTGGTCGCCAGATAATGAGGGGCAGCCATTCTTGTTTGTGTCTTGACGGGGAAATGGAGCCCAGGGCCTCGCGCACGCTAGGCAAGCGCTCTACCACAGAGCCACACCCCAGCCGTGGCCATTATTTGTGGGATGCAGTAAGGGCAACAAGTGGGGTGTGCTCAGTTTGGGCATCACTGAGGGGGAAGCCGAGAGTGCTGGGTTTTCCGGCCTGGAGGGTGGAGAGAGGCCTTTGAGAGGATGGTGTACGGGAGAGGGCGGGGTTTGAGACTGGATTCCAGTCCAGACTCTGCAGCAAGGGCAGCTCGGGGAGTAGCGTTGGCCGAGGCAGAGGAGGTGAGGATCACAGTCAGGAATGATGTGCCTGGCAGCCGGGCGCGGTGGCGCACGCCTGTCATCCCAGCGGCTTGGGAGGCGGAGGCAGGAGGATCACAAGTTCGAGACCAGAGGCAGTCTGCATAACTTACGGAGACCCTGTCTCAAAAAGTAAAAAAAGAAAACGGTCTGGGGGTGCAGCGCAGTGGTCCAGCACTTGCAGAGCATGCAGGCGCGAGGCCCTGGGTTCAACCCCCAGTACTGCTAAAAAAAGAAAAAAAGGAATGATGCTCTCCGCAGGGTGGTGCCCCAGGGTGCTCCCCCAGGGTGCTCGTGTTAGGAGCAGACACTCCAGGAGTTCTTCCGCAGAGCCCGAGCCCTCTGCTGGGGGCGGGTCTCGGGCCAGAGCATTTCTCTAGCATGCCCGGGTTCTGGGTTCCATCCCCAGCACCACACAAAGTAAAAATGTGCGTCCGTGTCCTGGAGTAAGGTGGAGGGAATGTGGTCTTTGGGTACAGGACACATTGAGGCTGCAGGCGCCCAGGAGGGCCGTGGCTAAAGGGATAGGGGGAAGACCGACGGCACTGGCAGTCAGCGCCTAGGCCTGGCCAGGGAAGCCTTAGCCCTCCATCCTGCCCCACAGGAGACGCAGACATGCAGATCTTCGTGAAGACCCTGACGGGCAAGACCATCACCCTCGAGGTGGAGCCCAGCGACACCATCGAGAATGTCAAGGCCAAGATCCAGGACAAGGAGGGTGAGTTGGGCTGGGGCCCGTACGGAGAGCAGCCGGTGTCGTGCTGGGCAGCCTTGGTCCTGAGCTCCTCTCTCCTCCCCCAGGCATCCCACCTGACCAGCAGCGGCTGATCTTCGCTGGCAAGCAGCTGGAGGATGGCCGCACTCTCTCAGACTATAACATCCAGAAAGGTATCGGGGCGGCGAGGCGGGCGGGGCCTTGGGAGCCTGGGTCCCCCGCGGAGGCAGTTTTCAGATGCGCTGCAGTGGGGTGCGGCTCCTTGCAGAGCACTTAGCTATCGCTGCTGAGCCCAGGGCTCTGTCCTTGGCATCACAGAAGAGGAAGGGGAAGGTCAGGGCAGTTCCTGATTTTGCAGTACTTGGAGGGGGCACAGGGCCTGCTGAATGCTAGGAAGCGCCCCACGCCCGTGCTGCACCTCCACTTTGTTGTTTTGTATTTTGAGACGAGGTCTCACCGAGCACATCCGCCTCCTGAGTCGGATGATGAGCAGGCGCCACAGCGCCTGGCGGGGGTCCTCTTCCTCACTCGGGGCCTCTCGTAATCTCCACCTGTACGCCCAGTCATTTGGCGGTGGTTTGTTGTGTCATTGTCCACTTCTGTCTGTGTGTGTGATTTCTGCTGGAAGTATTCCTTTGGTTGGTTTTGTTATTTTTAGACCAGGTCTCACTATGTGACCACCCAGGCTGGTCTGGACCTCGGCATCCTCCTGCCTTGGCCTTCAGGCTCCTGGGATTACAGGCAGTTGCCAACACACCGGTCAGACCTTTTCCTTTTTTTTTTTTGAGACAGGGTCTTCTGTGTAGACAATGCTGGCCCTGAACTTGTGTCAGTCTTCCTACCTTGAGTAGCTTCTTGAGTGCTAGGATTTCAGGGTACCACTGCACCTGGATTTTTGGTTTGGTTTGGTTTGGTTTCTTTTTTTATTATTTGTTTATTTACTTATTTACTTATTTTTGCGGGACTGGGCAGTTGAGCCTGGGACCTCGCACATGCCTTGCAAGTGCTGCACCACTGAGCTGCACCCCAGCCCATTTTCTTACTTTTTATTTTGAGACAAGGCCTCGCTAAGTTACACAGGCTGCCTCTGGCCTCAGATCTGTGATCCTCCAGCCTCCACCTCCCGGGTTGCTGGGCTCAGGTGGGCGCTCCCACACCCACCTTATTTTCCTTTTTTTCGTGGTTAGTATGGGTGTTGAGAAGGTTGTGGCAATCCACTCCCGAAGGAGTCCCCAAACAGCCAATGAAAACCCAACGCGGGTCACTGAGCTGGACACAACTCCGTGGCCTCTAACAAGCGCGGCAGCTCAGGGGAAGACACCACCCTGGGCATTAAAGAGGCCTGGGTTTCAGTCCCGGGAAACATGGATGGGAAACCATCATCCCTACCAGAAGGAAGTCAGGGTTTCCTCGCTTGGAGCCCCAGTTGCCGGTGACTTCCTGAGGGCTCGAGGGCCATAGTCCGCTGGGGTCTGTGGGCTGGGGCGGGGGTGGGCGGCCCCAGGCGGCCCTGGGACGCTGTGCCTGGGACTGAGGCAGGGCCCTTCCACAGAGTCCACCCTGCACTTGGTGCTGCGCCTGCGGGGCGGCATCATCGAGCCCTCCCTGCGCCAGCTGGCCCAGAAGTACAACTGTGACAAGATGATCTGCCGCAAGTGCTACGCCCGCCTGCACCCCCGTGCTGTCAACTGCCGCAAGAAGAAGTGTGGCCACACCAATAACCTGCGCCCCAAGAAGAAGGTCAAATAAAGCCACCCCTGTGGCCCCTCTCAGGGCGGCCTCCTGCCCAGGCTCCATGGCCCTGGGACCTCAATAAAGTTTCCCTTACGTTGACTGGAGCAGTAACTGGCGTCCGTGTGGCTCTTCTGTCTGGGGCGGTGCTGGTGGCGCGCCATCTCCCCTAGGGGCGCCCTGGCAGCCCCCTCTCACCTGGGGTCCTCCGCCTTTCGGGATTTTGGAAAACAGGTGGTGAGCTGAGCATGGTGACTTGCCTGGGGCCCCGGTAACTAGGGAGCGGGTGGAGGAGTAAGCTTGTGAAACGAGGCCAGACGAACTGGGCTGGCACAGTGGAGGGCCACTGCCTCAGACCCCGGGAATTCTCAGCCAGACCACGAGCCAGTTTGGTCATCTGCAGTGTGGCACTAAAGGCCCTGTCTTGGCCGTGGTGGGATGAGGATCGGCCTGTTCTTAGGGTCTAGCTTGGCCCTTGGGAGAGGTGCAGGTGTGAACAGGTGCCAAGGTAGGCAGCTCACCCTCTGCTGTCTGCTCCTGTCTCCCGTGCCTACAAGGCCACTGGCATGGATTGCTTTGGTGGTGGTGGTTTGGGGGAGAGGGTCTTACTATGGAGTCCAGGTCGAGATTATAGCTGCACCCCCGCACCTGGCCGCTACTCTGTGCCGGTGGTTAAACAGGCCTGGGCGGGCCGGACAGCCACTGCAGCAGGGAGCTGCCCCCGCCGGAGTGACATCGCTGGTGTTTTGTTCCCTTTATGTCTGCGCGCTGGGGTTGCAGCCAGGGCCGGGCATGTGTTCCGCGTGGGCTCCACCGCAGGCTGCAGCCCCAGCCCCTTTTATTATTTTGGACAGCACCTTGCTCTGGTGCACAGGCCCTCTCTGGCCTGAGACCCTTGATCCTCCCATGTCAGCCTCCAGAGTCACTGGGATCCAGACGTGTGCCTTGCCCTGCCTGACAGTCTTGAGGGTTTTGGTTTTGCTGATTTCTCTCTTGGAAGCCAGGGCCTCCCTGAGCCGTCCACAGCGAGCCAGCTGCACCCCAGCCTGAAGGCTGCCTCCATCCTGCGCCTTTGCCACTTCCCTGCTCCACCTGTGCGGCCCTGGAGGACCGCGGCTCCAAAGCCTTGGCACCAAGGAGGCCCCCACTCCAGGGCCTTTGTACAGGACACCCAGTTCAGGGGATTCCAACGACTTCAGCCCTTTACACCCACTGCCCTCCAACGCCCGCTTTACGCCACAGCCCGGTGGCCTCGATCCCTGGGTTTCACGTGGCGGTGGGGGATCCCGAGAGGAGTGCGTCCAACACCCAGCGGCAACGCGGTGCACACGACGCCCACAGCCTCCGCGCGCTTCCCTCCCTGTTCCCCGCACTTGGCTCTGCTCCCAGGCGGCTGCTGGGTCCGCAGGCCTCCTTGCCTGCAGGGGGCGCCCGGCGCCGCGGAGCATCGCCCGAGCGCGCGGCCCGGCCCGCGCAGTCATGATCGGTGCCGGGGCCGCGGCGAAGCCCGGCGTCCCTGCGGTCCCTGACACCGCAGCTACCAGCGGGGCTCCAGGGCTGGAGAAGCCGACGTGGGCCTGGGTGAGGCCGGGCGCGCGCGGGGGCGGGCGCGGGGCGGGCGGCCCAGGCCCAGGGCGCCGGCTTCACGTACCCGCCGCGCTCCCCGCCCTGCAGAAAGGCGCCTCGATCGCGACGCTGGTGCAGCGAATCCTCCAGCTGCAGGCCGAGCGCATGCAGGCCTTCCGCCGCCTGGAGGCGTGAGTGCGGGGTGGGCGGGCCCGCGCGGTCCTGGGGAGGTGGGCGGGGCCGGCGGGGCCACGCCCCAGCTCTGGCTCCCGGGACCTGGATGAGAGCCCTCTCCTCCCCGAGCGCGGAGGCCGGTTAGCTTTGGGGGCAGGTTCCTTCCCTCAGCTCTGCCAGCCTCGGGGGTGCGGGTTCGGCCCCCGGGAGCCTTTCAGGTGGCCGGTGCGGGGGCGCGGCCTTAGGATCCCCACCTGCCGCAGAGCCCACCGCCAGTACCTGCGCAGCGGCCCGCACCACGACTTCCCGCGCTACCGGAGCGCGGTGCACGAGGTGACCCAGGCGTTCGCCGCCGCCTCGCGGGAGGTGCTGGCGGTGGAAGCGGAGCTGGCCGGGCCGCGCGCGCAGCCTCTGCTCGCCGGCCACGTGCGCAACCTGCAACAGCTGGAGCAGACGCGTCTGGCCACGGTGAGGCCACGACCCTACCCCGCCGGGTCTCCAGCCTGGGCGGTTCCATCCCGCTGCGGCCCCTTAGGAATGGTCGCGCTCCTCCCAGCCCTGCTTTCCTGGCACCCCTCAATCCTACGTGAGTTGGAGGTTCTCTGGCTTTGCTTTTTGTCTGCCCCCAAGCATTCCAGGTTTGTTTTTCGGGTGCTGGCAGGTTGAACCTAGGATCCTGCCCACGCTTTACAAGCGCTGTACCGCTGAGCGGCACCCTCAGCCCCTGTTTTTGTGCTTTGAGACAGGGTCTCGCTAAATTACGCAGACTGCCTCTGGCCTCGAACTCGCGATCCTCCTGCCTCTGCCTCCCGAATGGAGTCTCTGGGATGACAGGCGTGCACCACCGCACTGGGCTTGTATTCCAAGTTTTGTTCAGGACGTGCCTAGGTTATCTCAGCCCTCTTTGCCCCCCGCCAGAAGCTATCCCAGGAAGCCTGGGCCCCGTGCTCACAACACTCTACCCTTTAGCTGTTATCAGTGTTAAGGCCCACTCACCCCTGCCGATCAGAGGGGGGATTCCGAGGCTAACCCCTGGCAAGGATCCCTAGATGGATGCTAAGGTAGGGCTTGATCTTTGCCTCCCAAGGCCCCGCCTGCTCTACCCCTGCAGCCAATCCTAGCTGGGGTGGCCACACCCACGTCCCACTTTGCCCTGAAATTCCCTGTCCACGACCCCAATCTCAGCTTTAATATTCGACTTGCTGAGCCAGGCACAGTGGCGCACGTCTGTCATCCCAGCGGCTCAGGAAGCGGAGGCAGGAGGACCTCAAGTTCAAGACCAGAGGCAGTCTGCATAACTTAGCGAGACCCTGTCTCAAAAAGTGAAAAAAAAAAAAAAAAAAAGGCTGGTGGTGCAGCTCAGTGGTCCAGCACTTGCAAAGCATGCAGGCGCGAGGCCCCGGGTTCAACCCCCAGTACCACAAAAAAAAAAAAAAAAATCGACCTGCTGCCAACCTGAGTATAATGCCGGGCCCCGTCCTTGGGGCGAGCTCTAGCTCACAGTGCCTCTGCCGCAAACCTGGAGTTTTCACGTTTTTTCCTAAGCCACGTCCCAGTTCGTGCCAGCTTTGGCTGGCCCGCCCCTCTGCGCTGGGGAGCTCCCCATCCGCATCCCAGACTCCTCCCGGGCAAAGCTCTGCCCCTGGAGGCTCCCCCCACTGCACTCTTTCTGGATCCCTGGGGTCAGAGGGTGCCTTCCGCCCGCTTTGACTCCCTCCCCGTCGCCTCTTCCCCCCAGGTGGCCTTGCTGCAGCTGATGGGGACACCCGAGCTGTCGGGGCAGGAGGACGCCATGCAGACGCGCCATCTGAAGATGAAGTGAGCGGTGCGGGTTATGGGGCTGGGGTGTTAGATGGGCGCCCGCACCCTCGGTCCCTGCCCCCACCTCGTGTCCTTGCGCAGTCAGACCAGGGCACCCGAGCCTGCACAAAGCCTTGAGGATGTGCGCGCCATTGTCCTCACCTGGGGTCTCCCCACCCTGGATTATGGGGGCAGCACTCCCGTGCAATCTCCCATCAGAAATTCCCTTGCATTGCGGATCCTGCCCCAGTGGTCAGCCTGGACATTTACATCGGTTGTCACGCTCTGCTGGGCACATGCCCGCTCCTTCCTGCCCTCAGTCCCCAACCGCAGGGACTTACACACGCACCCTGCACATGTGCCAAGACGACACTGTGGACACTGTGTAACTTCGAGAGGCATCCGGCCCACCCCTTGGGTGCCCTCCCCTGTCAGCCAGAGCTGACCCTCAAGGCCACTCTCATGCCTGGATCCTGCCCCCCACCCCACCACCGCTCCCTGAGGTTTGGGGGCGGGCAGCAGGGCCCGGGGCTCACCACAGCCCCCTCGCAGCTAGCAGCAGCTAATTCGTCCCATCTGGGTTTTATTTATAGTTCCCATCCGCTCTTGTAGGGTAATTAAAACCATGGAGGCCATCAGCGAGGTGCTCCAGGACCTGAGGTTTGATGCGGAATCTGCCCCGTGACGGAGGCTCCCCGGAGACGTGCGAGGAGATGGGAAAGGAGGCCGGTGGCGCCTGGCCCAGCCGCCATGACCGCCAGCTGGCCCGGGTCGTGCCTCTGGGCTGCAGACCCTCCAAAGTGCCTCCCCCAATAAAGAATCCTTCCTCCGCAGCCGGTCCGCCACCTGTGCTTAGCACGGTGCAGCCAGTGTGCCTGAGCAAGGGGACCCCCAGCCCGCCCCCAAACCCTGGTTGTTGTTGTTTGCAGTACTGGGGGTTGAACCCAGGGCCTCATGCTTGCATGCTTTGCAAGGGCTGGACCACTGAGCTGCACCCCCAGCCCGCTTTTTTTTTTTTTTTTTTACTATTTTGAGACAGGGTCTCCCTACATTACAGACTGCCTCTGGTCTCGAACTTGCCATCATCCCGTCTCTGCTTCCCGAGAGGCTGGGGTGACAGGCGTTTGCCACTGCACCCAGCTCCCTGGGGTTTTCAGTCACACCCTCCAAGGACTTCAGCACTAGACAGGGCAGGTCCTGGAGAGGCTCAGACTGCAACCCCAGAGGGCCGTTAGGACGACTCACCCCAACTTGACCTGCACCCCCAGAGTGCCTAAACAGCTCATTTATTTAAAACCTCTCAGAGGAATCCTGTGTGGCAGGAGTCACGGCTGCCGCACCCCCAGGCATGGAGTGGGTTCTGGACAGCTGAGGCCATCCACACACATGGCACGCACACGGCGGGGTGCACCCAAGGGTGGCTTCTCGCAGAACAGCGTTGTGGCTGGTGGAGTTCGGAGCACCTGCCCCACCTCCTGAGGGTGGCCCGTGGGTGCCCAGAAGTGGCGACCCCGGGGTGGCCCCAGGGTGGGTTGGAGCTCTGGGTCTCTGCAGGACAGTGAGGGTGGCCCCAACTCCTAGAGTTTATCTGGCAGGACCTGTAGGCAGAAGGGAAGCCATGCTGAGGAGGGAGCCTGGGGAAGTCTGCACTTGGCATCAGTCCTTTCCAATTTTAGCTGTGTGACTTTGGGCAGGATACTCCCCTTCTCTGGGCTTTGGCTTCTGCCGCTGAGGAGTGAGGCTATATGATCATACCCTGGGCTGACCTGAGGGTAAAGCACTTGCCACAGGGCCGGCATACAGTAGGCACTCACGCATGCTCATTAGGGTGAGGATGATCATTCCTGAGCACGAAGTTATTCCACTTGTGACATTTCAGGGAGTCAGATGCTCTGACTGGCATAAAAGCTATGAAGCCAGCTGAGCGCTGGCCCATGCCTGGCATCCCAGCGACTCAGGAGGCTGAGACGGGAGGATCACGAGTTTGAGGCCAGAGGCAGCCTGCGCAACTTAGCGAAACCCTGTCTCAAGATAAAACGTAAAAAGGAGGCTGGGGTGCAGCCTAGTGGTACAGCATTTGTCTACCATGCATGAAGCCCTGGGTTCAAAGTTCAATCCCCAGTACTGCAAAGAAAAAAAAAAAACAAAAACAAAAACAAAAAAACCGGGCACAGTAGTGCACGCCTGTCATCCCAGCGGCTCTGGAGGTGGAGGCAGGAGGATCTCAAGTTCGAGACCAGAGGGAGTCACTGTAACTTAGTGAGACCCTGTTTCAAAAAATTAAAAAAGAAAAAAAAGGGGGGGCGGGGGGTGCAGCTCAGTGATCCAGCACTTGCAGAGCATGCAAGCGCGAGGACCTGGGTTCAACCCCCAGTACCAAAAAAAAAAAAAAAGAAAAGAAAAGAAAAAGGAAAGAAAGAAAAAGGCCATGAATTCAGGCACAGTAAATGCCAGGCATACAGTAAGCGCTAAGTAAATGCTGATGAGTAAGAGAAAGAAGAGTTACCCTTGAGTTACACTTGAGGGCCACCCTCAGGAGCTGGGGCAGGCGCTCCGAACTCCACTAAGGCCGAGGGCGGGGCGCACAGCCCTTCATGTTGGAGGGAAAAGTCCCCAGCTTGCCCCCCGCCAGCACCCCGACCCCCCAGCCCCGGGCCCACCTTACCTCTCGCCGCGCCCCGTCTGCCCGAGGGCAGGACCCCCTCGTCCTGTGCTTGGAAAGAAGACAGCCGTGTGGGGGGGGCTGCGGCCCCGCTTCCCCGCCTCCGCCCGCGCCTCCCTCCTCCCTACCTGGTTGCGGGTCTTGTGCGACTTCTGCATCCAGGCTCGCCACTGGTCGTAGAGGCGGAAGCTGAGGTTCGAGCAGTACGCGTGCTTCTTCAGCCAGCCCAGGAACTGCTTGAGTTCGCGCCGCACCGGGCCCGAGCTGGGCTCGCCGCCCCGCGGCTCGCAGGGGCCGCCGCCCGGGCCCGGGCGCTCTGCGGGGGCGGAGCGGCAGTGTCGGGGCGCGGCCGGCAGGGGGCGCGCCAGGGCCGCCGCGCTGGCCCAGCCCAACAGCCCAGCTGCGCCCCCGGCCCCGCGGCGCCCCTGGACGGGTGGGGGGCAGGGGAAGGAAGGGGCTCCCCCTCCACATCTCCCAGGAGTCCAACTCCTGTGGCCTGAGCCAGGTGTGAACAGGGCGGGGGGCGGGGGACGCCACGGCCCGAGCGATGACAAGAGGCCGCCAGGGGACAAAGGGAGGTCTCCAAGCGACAGAGAGCGAGAGGCGGAGATTGACAGTCCCAGATGGGGACAATCAGAGAGGGTGCAATCAGTGGGCGACTGAGGAGGGGATTCCGTAGGCAGAGGGGTGGAAAATGGAAGATGTGGTCAGGGGATGGGGGGACACAGAACTGACAGACAATGCACCAGGACTAGGTCCTAGGTTCTATGGGCAGCACCGGAAAAAAAAAGAAAGAAAAAAAGAAAAAGAAAAAGGAAAAAAGAGAGAAAAAGAAAGAAAAAAAGAAAAAGAAAAAAAGAAAGAAAAAAAGAAAGAAGAAAAAAAGAAAAAGAAAAAAAAAAAAAGACACGGCAGAAGCGTGACAGAGCTGGAGGGAGACAGAGTACAGGAGACCCGAAGGGACAGTCCCCAGGGCGAGCCTGGGAGCATGAGACAGTGGGACAGGGTGCGGCTAGGAGGGCCAGGTGGGAGGCTTGCGTCTCGGTCCAGCCGCCGGCCACAGCCAGCCCCAAGCAGGCCGGCGGATAAGGACATCGGCCTCACGTCATAAATAAAGCCGGGGACCCGCTGACAGGCCCTGGCACGGCCTCGGCCTCCGCCGCCCCTGCCGGCCTCCCCCCCTCCCCGGCGGCCGCAGCAGCCTCCTGGCTCCCGTGCAAGAATCGCAGGTGCTGGGCACGAGCAGGGGCCAAGGCTCAGGCCCCTCCCGGCTGCGCTGGCTCCCGCCCACCCCAGAACCTGGAGGGGCCCCGGGTGGGGGCTGTGGAGCTGGCTGGAGCGGCTCTGCCCCGCCTCCCTGCCTGCGCCAAGTCTCTCTGGGCCTCAGTTTCCCCAGTGTCTCACCATCGAGGGCCTGGACTTGCAGCGAACCGAGGCAAGCTCCCATGTGACCTCCTAGAGGCTCAAATGTCCTCACCCAAGCAAAGATGGCCCCGTGGGGGTGAAATATTGGGGGTATGGAGCCTGCTTACCTGTAAATACTATGGTGGTGCCCTCCCCCATGGGCACTTGTCATGGACTATGTCACCTAAGCCGCACAAAAGCCCAAACCAGGTGTGACTCTCCTCCTAACTTTCCAGATGGGGGAAACTGAGGCCAGGGATTCCAAGTGGCCAATTTCATCCCTTTTCCTTCGGTTAGAAGGGGACACGGAGAGCCAGAAGGTGGCGCACACGCACCTGCTATCCCACCACTCAGGAGGCCCTCAAGTCCCAGGCCAGTCTGGGCCATGTGTGACCAGATCTTTTTTTTTTTTTTTTTGCAGTACTGGGGGTTGAACCCAGGGCCTCGCGCCTGCATGCTCTGCAAGTGCTGGACCACTGAGCTGCACCCCCAGCCCATTTCTTTACTTCTTTGAGACAGGGTCTCGCTAAGTTATGCAGACTGCCTCTGGTCTCGAACTTGCGATCCTCCTGCCTCCGCCTCCCAAGCTGCTTGGATGACAGGCGGGCGCCACTGTGCCCGACTTTGTGTGACCATATCTTGAAAACCAACAGAGCATGCTCGAGGCCGTTGCACCACCCCCTGCTCCAGAGAAAGTGGGCGGGACGACCCCCGAGGTCCATCAGCCTCAGAAGCAAGGGTCTGAACTCACTTGCTCTCAAAGGTGAGGATGGGGTACAGGTGGGTGAATGGGCCAGGTAGGGTGAGGGCAGCCCCGGCTGGGGGGGGGGGGCACCGATGTTCACTCTCGTTCACTTTCTAGAAAATCCATTTCTCTAGGGGATCCAGGATATTTGTTTGAAAACTTCCTGTTTTCAAATCCCTGCAAAGTAGGCCAACCTTTTTTTAAATCTTTTCCCTTCCCCCACGGCAAGCTAAATGCTGGCAGGTCCAGGGGCCACACGAGGCCCTGGGAGCCAGCGTGAGCCCCCAGACCCACGGGGCGCTCACCGGTGCGGGGGGTGGAGGCGGCGGTGGGGTGACTCCACTCGCTCCAGATTCCGGCTTTCTTGGAACCGTAGATGCCGAAGGGATTACAGCGAACTTGCACGAAGTAGACGGTGCCCGGCTTCAAGCCGGCCAGGCGGCACGAGGTCTGGTTGCTCACGTCGTCCACCACCTGGGCAGGGAGGGCAGGGTGAGGGGGCGCAGGTGAGGGGGGTGGGGCGGGGCCGGGGCCAGCACCTTCCAGTCCACGCTGTCCTCCACGCGGTATCGGATCTGGTACTTGGCTTGGAAGAGAAAATCCTTGAGGGCCGGTGGCGACACCCAGCGCACGCTCAGCTGGTCCTCCAGGCCCCCGACGCGGCTCACGTGGACGTCGGGTGGGGGGTCCGTGGTCACTGCGGGTCGGAGCAGGGCCGGGTCACCAGGGCGCGCGGCTTTGGCGACACCTGGTTGCATCGGCCCCTCCTCTGGCTCTCTCGGCCCACAGGCCTGGCGGATTGTATGATTTAATATTCCCCAAACACTCAGCGCCTAGCAGCGCTCAATTAATGTTAGCTGTTATCACCATTATTATCTGTGACGGAAGGAACATAATCCTATCTTCAAGGAGCTGCATCAAAGCAAAGGCTGCCCGGCTCAGTGGCCGAGTGCTTGCCTAGCATGTGCAAGGCCCTGGGGTCAGCCCCAGCTCCCAAGACGCTGCGTGGCCAGCGTGGGGTAGTTACTGTTTCTTTTTCTTTCTTGTCCTTTTCTTTCTTTTTCTTTGCACTACCAGGGTCTGCACCCAGGGCCTCCTGAGTGAGGCTCAGACCTTGCCCACTGTGGCTTCAGGGTGTGAGAAAGAGGGGAGCTGGCTGAGAGGGTATGTGTGGGGAGGAGCCAGGGGGTGCTAGGGTGCCTTCTGGGAGCCCCACGGGCTGCAGCGCAAGCTGGGCTCTCCCCCCTTGAGGCCTCCGGGGGAGTGGAAAGGGTTAAGACACAGGCCTGCTTGGGGCTGAGAAACACCCTAATTAGATTAGGCCCAATTCTGCTCGCACATCATCCACTTCCTGCCTCCCGCCCGCACCCCCCAAGCTCCAGGCCTCGGCTTCCTGGGGCGCCTCCCGACCTGGGCGACCCCTCCCCGCTCCCCAGGGCCCCCCTCCAGCACACCTGGGCTGCCGAGGGGGAGGCGGCCAGCCCAGGTGTTCTCTGCAGTGTGGGGGCGTCCTGGCTGTTTCAGACGCTCAGCCACCGCCCCTCACGACTAACAGGGAGCTGGAGTTGCAGCCGGGCTGGGAGGGGGCAGGCGGGACCCCAGGAGTACGGACAAGACTGAAGGTGGGGGAGGTCCATTGGGATGGCTGGGGGAGGGGACCCGGCAGACCCCGGGTCTCACCCACGTCCAGGATGTCCAGCGTGAGCACGTCAGAGCGTGCCGAGCCCAGGCGGTTGGTGGCTTCCACCCAGATCTCGTAAGGCGTAAAGAGTGCCAGGTCCTTGGGGATGTAGCAGGAGTGAGGCCCCACGGTGTGGTACTCCTCGCACGTGTTGTCCTGCCCGTACCACCTGAGGGGGGCAGGAGGGAAACCAGGATGCCTGAGGGTCCCCTCTGGTCCCCAGACCCCTCCATGGCAGCCCCGGGGTGCACACGGCTCAGAGAAGGCAAGCACTGGTGCAGGGTCACACAGCCAGGCTGGCGCGCAGGGCCCCGCGGGCCGCCACCCACCTCAGCTTGTACTTGAGGGAGTAGTTGGTGTGTAGGAACGTCTCCCCGTGTGCCCCGGGCGTCCAGCGGCACGTGAGGTCTTTCATATTCTTGGACCAGCAGCTGATGTTGAAGGGTTTTTCGGGGGGCACTGGGAGAAAGGAAGGGTGCAGACGGTTGAGGGTACGAAGGCACCAGGTGCAGGGGGCGGGGTGCTGCTTACTGGACCCCCAGCTTCAAGTACAAGGAGGGTGAACAGGGCAGTCTCAACTCTGTCCCCAGGGGGGTCCCCAAGAGGATGCTGGGGTGACTGTCTGCAAGGGCTCCCTTGAGAATGATGGATGGGGGTGGCCACGCTATTTTTTTTTTTTTGTGGTACTGGGGGTTGAACCCAGGGCCTCACGCCTGCATGCTCTGCAAGGGCTGGACCACTGAGCTGCGCCCCCAGACCATTTTTTTAGTTTTTGAGACAGGGTCTCGCTAAGTTATGCAGACTGCCTCTGGTCTCAAACTTGTGATCCTCCTGCCTCTGCCTCCCAAGCCGCTGGGATGACAGGTGTGTGCCACCGCGCCCGGCCAAAGGGTGGCCACGCTTTTGTCCCCATCCCAATGCCAGCCTGCCGGCGGCTCAGCCCTAAGCCCGAGGGCCCGGGATCCATGCTGTGCAATCCACAGCCGACACCGCCCCCGAGACAGAGGGACCCTGGGCATCCTGGGGGCCACTTACAGCCGACATAGAGGCAGGAGCCGGCCAGGATGCTGCCGTCGTGGGCGTGGCACACGAGGTTGTCCCCCGACTGCTGCCTGGACCCGTTGAGGTTGGCCAGGGCCAGGGCCAGGGTGGAGGTGTTAAGGACGCGGGACAGCTCAGGGGGCAGGCGGCGCCCGTTCAGGGTCCAGTAAAGACCCTCGGCGGTGGCCCCGGCTGGGTCCCCGTGCACTGAGCATGTGGCTTGCAGGGAAGAACCAATGAGAAGCGTGGGATCCTGGGGGCTGATCACCGCTGTGTCTGGGGTCAAGAAGGGGGGTGCCTGTCAGGCCTGGGGTGGGGCTGCCCTGAGCCTCCCCCACCATGCCAGGACCCCCAGCGTTCATGGCAGCCTTCAGAAGGAGGCATTTCTGCCCGTTTTACAGAGAAAGAAACCAAGACATCAGTTAGGTCAGGTTGCTCAGTCCAACGTGGATGGCAGAGCCAAGCTCAATGCCAGGTTCCTCTGACTGGACGGCTCTGGACCTTCCAAGCTACGCCATCACTGACTTGCTCAAGGTTCTCTGAACGGTTAACAAAATCAAGCACAAATGCCCACTCAGACCCAAGTGACTTTTCTTTTGCATGGTTCGGACATCTTTCCTTCCTCCCTTCCTTCCTTCCCACTCTCCCTCCTTTCTTTCTTCCAACTAGAAACAAAACATTTTGAGTTCCTTCTTTGATAGTGTTAGGTGCTGTCGAGTCAGTATCCAACTCATAGCGACCCTGTGTACAACAAGGCGAAACACTATTGTCAGTGCTTCTATGCTGTTCATAGGGTTTTCAATGGTGGATTGCTTTTTGGGAGTGGGTTGCCGGGTCCATCTACCAAGCCTACAGCACCTGGTGTTCCCAGATGGTCTCCCATCTGTGTACTAACCAGGCCCGACCCTGCTTAGCTTCCGAGATCTGATGGGATTGGATGCCACAGTGCTACGGCTGCAGGCTTGATACTCCTAGTATTTGGTTAGGTAGGGAGGAAAGGCATTTCTAAAGGAGCATAACCCTAGTGACACAGGCCCCTGGGATCCCAGCACTCAGGAGGCGGAAGTGGGAGGATGGTGAGTTCCAGGCCAGCCCCGGTCTCCTGAGACTTTGTCTCAACTTCTCGAGATCTCGTCTCCAGGTGGAGGCGGAGGCAGGAAGGTGGCCAGTTAAGAGGCCAGCCTGGGCTGCACAGTGAGACCATCTCAAATAAGAAATAAACGGAGAGCCCTAACTCTCCTAGATGAACCCCTAAAGGCACCATTTATTAAGCACTAGTGTGTTCTAAATACTAGGCCAAGACTTGGGGGTTAGAGCTTCCCACGTCCACCTTTATTTCCAGTGGCCACGCAGGGCAGAACTTTGCAGAGCATCAGGGCCCCGTGGTGCAAACCAGTGATCCCAGCGACAACAGACGCAGAGGCAGGAGGATCTCAAGTCTGAGGCCATTTAGCAAGATCCTATCTCAAAATGCAAAATAAAAGTAGACTGGGGGTGCAGCTCAGTGGTGGAGCACCTGCCACATATGCACGAGGCCCTGGGTTCAACACCCCACACTACTGAAAAGCAAACAAAACAAAACTTCACAGATCAACAAATCCAGGCTCCGGCAGGACGCTTTTCCCTCAGTCCACGACCTAGGGCAAGAGAACGTGAACTTTGAGAGCCTACGTGTTGTCCTCTGTGAGAGACGGAGGACGTGAGGAAAAAACGCAGGGGAAGTCTTGTCGACCTGACGTACAACAGAACGAAACGCTCCCCAACACCACGCCGTGCCGGCACTGTGTCCATGCCTCTCTGCTATTCGTAGGGTTTTCAACGGTGGATTGTTTTGGGAGTGGGTCACCGGGTCCTCCCTGTGACGAGAGCCTAAGAGGGACCTGTTTTACGCAGGGGGAAAGCAAGACCCAGAGGAGGGGCAGGAGATTACACAGTTCGAGTCCCTGTGGCCTCTGAGTCTCAATTTCTCCCTCAGGGAAGTGAGCGTCCTGGTAACAACCACATGGGGCTGTGGGAGGGGGGCCGAGACGCCAGTGCTCTGTGGCACCGAGCCAGGATGCCCTGGTTTCAAATGCCCCCAGCTTGCTGTGGGAGCCTGGCTCCGTGGCTTTCCTTCTCTGAGCCTCTAGGAAAAGGCCCCTCCCTTAACCTGGAGCAGCTGGGAGGACTCCTCCGCTCATTCTTTGTTCATTCTCTCATCATTCATTCACAGCCAGCGTCTGGTGTGCCAGGAGCTGGGGGGTAGCACAGTGACCATGACACACCAAACTCCTGCCCTTGTGGGCCTTAAATTCAAGAAGCAGCAAGAAAAAAAGAAGTATCTAAGTGGGAAAAAAGGGGCAAAAAATTGTTTTGTAATATTTCGGGTTGAACCCAGGGCCTTTGCACATGCGAGGCAGGGGCTCTACCACAGAGCCGCACACCCAGACTCTTTTTCATTTTGAGACAGGGTCTTGCTAATTTGCACAGGCTGCCTCTGCCCTGCAACTCTTGGTCCTCCTGCCTCAGCCTCCCAAGACCCTGGGACTACAGGAGTGTGCCCCTGCACCTGGCCACATAGGATGAACTTAAGTAGATATCACTGGGAGGCAGGTCAGTGGCAGCAGCTTATGTATAGTCCGGGAGACCTGTCGGGGAGGTGACCTTTGAGCTAAGACCTGAAGTAAGCAAGAGAAGTAGTTGTGATAATATCTAGGAGACAGTGCCTAGATGGTGAGAGTTGCAAGTGCAAAGGCCCTGTGGCAGGAGGGTAGGAAATGAGATTGGGGAAATTAGCAGGGATCCAGACCTGCAGGAAGCGGGGAGGAGTCACAGTAGGGTTTGGATATGGGCGGGTGGAGGTTGGCTTTGCATTTTAAAGGGATTCTCCAGGCGGCTGTGAAGGGACTGAAGAAACTTCTGCTTCCCAGAGACGGCATGCCAAAGACAGAGCCGTCCAGGACCCTTGGACGCCAGCAGCCTCCCTGTCCCGTCCCTCACTCCCCCAGATGGGCGAGGTGGCAAGGACAAGGTTTTGGGCCCGGCCCTGGCGATCTTCCGGGGCAAGCTTGGCTGGAGGGCCCGGTCTTGCTGGAGACTGGGATCGCAGTTGCGTCTGGGGCTTGGCCCAGGGCTCGCCGGAGGTCTCAGCGTCCGTGCGAAAGAGCCGCCAGAGCAGGCCAGAGCAGAGGAGGCGGGGCGCGGCTGGGGAGGGGGGCAGGGGGCCGCCCCGGAGGTCCCAGGCAGCCAGCCGCCCGCTAATTCGGAATTCCTTCTGCATGAACTCGGGCGTGCCAGCGTCTCTGCCCCGGCCCACCCACTGCTTCCTGCCTGCCCCCCCCCAGCAGGGTGGGAGGTACGGCCAGGCCTGCCCCGAACCCAGGGCCCCCCTCTCGGCCCCCCCGAAGTGGGTCGCCCCCCTTCTGTCCTCCCCCACAGTCCTGGTCTGGCCAGAATGGGGCTCTTTGGGGGGTCCTGGATGGGGGGCACTGCCCCAGGCCACTCCCGCCCTCTTGCCAACAGCTGCAGCTGCCCTCCCCGGGCTGGGCGGGGGATGTGGGGAGAAGGCCAGGCGGGCCAGGACAGGCCGGCCCCCACCCGCTTGGCCCCAGTGGGCCGGGTCAGAGGGCTGCAGCTGTGGCCCTCTGGGAAGTGGGCGCCTCCCAGCAGACTCACCTGGGCACCTGGCTTCCCCTGCCCCCTGTCCCCTGCCCCCTGTCCCAGTTCCTCCCCCACAATGCGAGATGAACAAATTCTACCTGCCGGACAAGTCCACGGTCAGGGTGTCCAGAGGGCCTGGCATCCTGGAGCACCCAGGGGGCGTGAGGACTCCAGCCCCGCCAGCTCAGGGGTCCTGGCGGCCTCTGAACGCTCTCCAGAACTCCACCAACAATGGACCAAGGCCCTGGGACCGGGTTGCACATTCCAGGCCAAGCGGGAGCAGCAGCTGGGGACAGCCCCGGAGCCTGGGGAGGGGAGGCTGGACGGCCCACTCCCCTCGCGGCCTCCCCTCCCTTCCTGCAGAGCTGGGGCCTTTACAAGTTTTCTCTTCCCCCCCTTTCCCAATCTGGAGGCACCGCCGTTATTAAAACGGAACACCATGTGTTTTAAAAGGGAAAAGTGTGAGATTCTCTGAGAGCGGGGCGGGAGGGTGGCCTCCGTCCCAGGGTCCCCACGGGGGTCCGGGTCTCCTGTCCCACTGGTACCTGCAGGCACTTTACGACCCATCCGCTCCTGGTCAGGTGCTAAGACACACCGTAAGTGGAAACATACTGCTGAGGTGTAAGAATCTTTTATTTAATTTCTTCCCCCTTAAAAGGGAACGCAGTCCTGCGACCCCCCCCCCACTCCACACACACACCCACCTTGGCCTGTAACTCTCCGGCGGGAAACAAAGCTTGGTGCTAACTGGTGGCCTATGAAGACCGTGCCTCCGGCCTGGCAGAGCCATCGAAGACACCAGTAGGGCCCAGGGTAACCCCTCACCTGCCCGGGCGCCTTGGAGTGGCCCGGCTTTCAGCGAGCGCCCCCAGGGGGTGCCCAGACCCCTCTCCTTCTGGAAGAGCACCCCAGGGAACCAGCAGCGAGTGGGGGCGGCCTGGGAGCAGCGCGTGCCCTGCCCCGGGGCCTGTGCCCCTGGGCGGGACACAGAGAGCCGCTCTGGCCGACCCGGGCCGACTGTGCGTGTGCCCCCGCGAAGCCTGCCCTGTGGACCGAGCGCTCTAGCACGGAAGTGTGTGCGACGGGGCTGGAATGCGCGCGCGCCGCGATGGTGTGCGAATGTGCATCTGGGACCCAGTGCGAGCGCGGCTGAGGGCGAGGGTGACGGGACCCGAGCCAGTGGGCGCCTTTGTGTGGCTCCGGGCGTGTCTCGGAGCGCGTCTGGATGTGGAGACCGTGTCCTGGCGGGGGTGTGCGTGGGGTGGGAGGCCGGGGAGTGCCTGAGGCCAGGAGCTCCCTACGGGAAGAGGGGGGGTTCTCGGCCTATCGGGCCGCGAGTCCCCTGTGCCCTCCCCCCAAATCTGGGCCCGTGGTGCCCGGAGTCCTGAGCTCTCTCGCTCCTTCTCCTCTCTCCCACTCGCTCACAAAGATTTCTCTCCCTGTAAGCTTGCAGCCCAGCGCAGCCTGGATGCGAAAAGTCCCGAGCGCCGCCGGTGGCAGGGACTTCGTGGAACCCAGTGCGCGGGGTCCCGAAAGGGGAGGGCGGCGGCGGCGCCGGCCCGCGGAGAGCCACGTCCCCGGGGACCCCCGGGCCGCGCGCCAGGCGGCCAGAGCGGCCCCCCTGCCGCCCCGCCCTCCCCGCGGGGCTCATCCCTCCGCCCGGGGGGGGCCCGCTCCGGGCCCGCACCCAGCGCGCCAACCGCGTGCGTCCCCGCCCGGGAGCGGCGCCCCGCGGACCCCGCGCCCCCAAGGCCCGGGACGCAGACGCGTGCGCCCGCGGGGTCCCAGCTTGCAGAGGGTCCCAGGCCGCGGCCCCCCGACCTCGGGGGACTGGCTGGGCGCCCTCGGTTGGGCGGCCCAGATAAGGAGGCCTCGCGCGCCGAAGCCGGACCCGCGGGCCGGGGGACGGTGGCTCCGTGCGCCCGACAGGTGAGGGCACCCCGAGGGCCGCGCCGGGGGCGCCTTCCTTTGTTCCCGGGCCGTCCAGGTGGCGCCTGCGCCCCCTCCCCCCGCGGCCGCCTCCCCTCCCACCCCTGAGCGCCAGTTTTCGGCTCCAGCGGGAGGTGGGGAGGGGGCGCACGGTACTCACGGGCTCCGGATCCGGCTCGCGGTGCCCCGAGGACGCAGAGCAGCAGCAGGGGCAGCAGCGGCGGCGGCCGCCGCGCGGATTGGGCGGCGGGGCCCGGGCGGCCGGCGGGCATGGGGCCGGCGCTGCCGGGGGCGCGCGGCAGGCGGCGGCGGCGCGGGGAGCGGGGCGCGGGACACCGAGCGGGCGCGGGAGGGCGCGGGCCGGGCCGCCCGCACGTCGCTGGGCGCGGACGCGGAGGCCAGAGCAAGTCTGAGCAGTGGAATTGACAAGGCGCTAATGCGCCGCTGGCCCCGCCCGGCCCCGCCCCCTGCCCGGCCCGGCCCCGGGGGGGCGGCGGGCCCCGCACCGGCCTCCCCGCCACCCGCCCGCCGCCGGCGGGCACCGTGTGCCCCGCCCGTCCGGCCTCCGTCCCGCCGCGGAACGCGCGCGCCCCGTCCCTCGGCCCGCAGCCCCCCATTCGTGCCATCCCCGCCTGGGGACCTCCCTCTCCAACCGGCTCTGGGCTCCCCACCCCCAGTCTGGGACCAGGCGCCCCCAAGTCCCTCTCCATACCTCCGCTCGCCGGTCCGCATCCCGCTCTCGGCCCTGCGCCCGTGCAGAGTCCCCCGCGGCCCCTCCCTGTCCCGCTCCTCCTTAACCCCCTGCCTCAGCTCTCTGCCGGGGGCCCCCACCCCAGCCTGGCCCCGCCCCCACCGAGCGCTTCCCTGAGCCCCGCCCACCCCCATGCCCAGCCCCTCGTTCTCCCCAGGGGGTTGAAAGTCGCCCCCAGCCCCAGCCCTCGGGGCGCGGGTCCCACGGGCCTCGGCCCTCCCACTTCCCGCCTCTCTGCGGTGCTCCGCGCGCAGCCTCGGCCCTGGCCTTTGCTGGAGTGAAGCAGGGGGAGAGGCGGGAAGGTGCGGCCCTGGCCCAGGGGTCCCCTTGGCGCAGCGCGGCTCCGGGATGGCCGGGGGGGGGGGCTGTTGCGGAGGCTCGGGAGGGAGGTCGTGCGTGGACAGACGCGGGGACGTGGGTCCCCGGGGGAGCGCGAGCGGGCTCCGCGCTCGGGGCGGTAGGAGGGCTTCCCGGTAGGAGAGCGGGAAGGAGGAATTGTCCCTGCCCTCATGCACAACCCCCCACGGAAAAATCCACTCAGCGGCCCGCGGGTGGGGTGCGCCACGCGGTGAGTAATCGCTGCGGCGGCCGCCGCCCGCCGGCTCCAGGTAACGCGGGCTGCCCGGAGCGACTCGCAGCTTCATCTTCTGCGCAAAGATCCTTCTCTTGTGTCTTTATTTTTGGTAACTCCTGGAGATTCGGGACCCCTCCCGTTCCGGGCGTCTCGTCCCCCTTCTCTTTGTCTCCACCCGAGCCGGGTGCCCACGAAGGACTGTCGACTGCGAGGTCTCGGGGGAGGGAGGGCGTCTGTCTGAAAGGAGAGTTCCCGGGTGGTCCCCGCCCCACGGCTTGGGCGCAGCCCCGCCCTCAGCCGCGGTGCCGGGAGAGGGTGAGGGCGCTGACTCCGCAGTTCACCGGTTCCCTTAGACGCCAGGCCCCTCCGTCCAGGTCCCTGGCCAACCAGGCGTCCCCAGCTTGGCTACTCCGGACTGCCCCTCGCCCTGTCCCTCTTGGCTCTGCAGCTCAGACTGCAGACGATGGAAAAAAGGAAGCTTGATGGGTGGGGACTTGGAGGCTGGGGGCGCCGGAGGGAAGTAAAGGCACCGCAGGCCCCTTTCGCCTCAGTTTCTTTCTTTGCACAGTGGCCAACTCTCTGCCAGCCTAAAGGTTTCTGTAGGAGGCTGCAAAATAGTGGAAGTCTCCAGAAAGCCCTCAGCAGGTCAGGGTGCAGCCCCCTGGTGGCCTCCAGGCCTGTCTGTCTGTCCCCTGGGAAAAATGGGACCACAATGCCACCTGCCAGATGGCCCAGAGGGTTACATGGAGGAGGTAGGTCTTGGGTGCATTTCCAGGCTACTGGCCACCCCTCCCCCACCGCCCTTACTGCGCACAGGCTCCCGGTGGGGTACAGACTTCAGGCCACAGGAGCAAAATCTCGAATCTCCCCCATCCCCGCCCTGCCCCCAGTCCCAGGAAAGCGCTAGATTCCCCCGTCCACCCAGGTGCGCAGGCCGGAGACCTGGAAGCGTGCGTGACAACTCTCTGCTCCGCGCTTCCCACACGTCCAATCCATCAGCAAATCCTGTTGGCTCTGATTCCAAAACACATCCCCATTCGGAGATTCTGACCCCTTCCCCCCCACACCTCATCCCAGCCCAGGCCCCTCCGACGCTCTCCTGGACGCCCCCGGCCTCCGAGGGGGCTTCTCCTCCTAGCCCCGGGCCTTTGTCCCCCTGGCAGGCAGAGAGCTAGAACGACGCAGACGGCTTCCCAGCCCTGCTCGCGGGTCTCCCCTCTTCTTCCCTTTTTTCCTGCCTCCCCTACCTCACGGTGCTCCAGCCTCTGCTGCCCAGCCTCCCAGAGACAGCGACTTGTTCCTTTCAGAGGGCCTTGGCCCCTTCCCGCCTCCCCAGACCCTCCCGTGAGCACCTTCTCTTCTGCGATTGCCCAGTTCCTCGGAGAGCCCCCCACCCCTCCACTGGAGTCTCTATCTCCTCTTGTCTTGGACCAGCTGAGTCCCCTCTGACTTCTTTTCTTGCCCTGAGTGCCCTTAGGACCCCATGCTGGGCCCAGAGGCCCCCAAAAAAAGAGATCAATAACTCCTTGCAAAATGAGAGGCAGCGGGGAATCCTCAGGTCCCTCCAAGTGGCAAGCAAACAGCTCTAGCAAGTCATGCTGCGGGGGGAGGGGTGTGGGTGTCCCAGACTGGTCCATGTGCCTTAGTTTGCTGTGTGATCCCAGCTAGTAGGCATCCCTCTCTGGTCCTTAGCCACGGAAGGGTATAGACCATTCGCTTATCCTACCCAGTCCCACCCTGTGGCATGACCTTTATCCTCTAGGTGACCTTTGACTTTAGGGAAAGGGAGGTGACCCCAAGGTGCCCCCAGCAATTTAACCCCATCCTTTCCAGGCCAGCCACTTGGTTGGTCAGGAAGGGGAAAAAGTGTTAGTGGAATTTCTGGCAAATATTGACCCAAGTCCTTGAAGGTGGCTGGGAATGTACTGCTACAGGATGGACAGGCGGAGGATGAGGCCTCGCCGTGGGCTGGGGGCAGGGCCCTTCCTCAGTCCTGAGCCCCCCACCCATAGGTCACCTCTGGATGAGAGGAAAGGACCCAGTTGGGGACCCTCCAGCCCCATCTCTCTGGGTGATGACAGCTGGAGGAGGAGGGATCAGGGATGCGCCTTCAGGGGCTGGTGGGAGCCCAGAGCCCCTGGCGGCAAGGGAGAGAGCTGCCTGTCCCAGTCCACTACCCCCCACCCCCCGCCCACCCAGTATGGAATCGGCTCCGCGTATCTGAGGCCCAAATCCTGGCAGTCAGGGAGGTGAAGGTCTGGTTGTCTGGGTCCAGGCCCTGGGTACCCGAGGCTTTCTCGTTCTCGCCCTGGAGGCTGAGCCTGGAGAGGGGGTGCGTGGGTCTCAACTTTAGGGCGCTCTGGACTTCAGGCCCTAGAGATGGGGACCAGAGGAGGCCCAGAGCTGCCCTGGGTCTTGGGCTGGGCTGGTGTGCCCCAGGGTGAGGGGAGGCCTGGGTTCCCCACTCCCTGTCCCCTGAGGAAACTCCAAGTCTGGGTTCCAGGAGGGTGGCTGCGGGGTGGGGGGGTTGCGGGGATGGAATGGAGGTGGGGGCTGCGCCCGCCCCCCAGGCCCACTGGCAGCAAGCAGCGGCGCCACCGAGCCTCGACTCGCCTCCTCCCCAGACTGGACTCGCTTGGGGGTGGGGGTCAGCAAGGTCGTGCTGAGGGCGGCAAGGGACAAAGGGCGCTTGTCGCCGCCCGCCCTGACCTCGACCGCCGCTTCCCGGACGCCCGGCCGCTGCTGATTCAGGCCGGGCCAGCCGCCGCGCCCCCCGCCTGCCGCCCCCGGCCGGGCCGCCCCGGGGGGTAGGAAGTTGGGGGGGCGAGGGGCGGCGCCGAGTCAACTTTCCCTCTTAAGCCCCGAAGGAATGTCGGCGGATTTCCTGAAACCCGACCCCGGCCGCCCGCCGGCCCTCCCGCCCCTCACCTGGACCGGCTCCCTGGGGACCCGCGGGAGGGGCGCGGGGCTCACCTGGGGGGCCGGGGTCGAGTCCTCTTCCGCTCCCCTCCAACGGCCTTATGGAGCGGAAAGGGGGCTGGGGGGGGGCGGCGGGCAAGCTCTCCTCCTCCTCCCCTTGGGCTCCCGGAGCCGGCGGCCCAACCCTCCCAGCCTCAGTTTCCCCTCGTGCCAAGGGGCGCGGAATGGGCCTCCCCCTTTCGGTTCAAGCGCTGCCCCTTGAGCCTCACGGCCCCTTCCTCCGAGCCTTCGCCGGGCTCTGCCGCGCTTTCCTCCTCCCTTGTCACCTGGGCCGATTCCCTTCGCCAATCTGGGCTCCAATTTCCTAATTTGGGTATAGGGCAGCGCTACCAGTGCCCATCCTACGGGGTGGTTGGAAAAGAAAAAAAAGAAAAGGAAAGGAAAAAGAAGCCGTGGCAAGCAAACAGTTGTTGCAAGAAGCGTTTTGTTCGATGCGACTGACGAGCAGCGACTGGAGGGGTAGCGCCCGGGACGGCGGGAGCGGCGTGTCTGGGCTTGAATCTCGCCTTCGCCCGGGAGTCTGGGAGCCCGGGCTTCGCACCTGTGAAATGGGAGGCAGTGTGGGTCGTAACGCACAAGGAAGTTTCCCAGGACGCGGGCCTCTTTTGGCGCGCGGGTGGGTCGGACGCAGCGCTGCCCCGCTCGGCTCCCGAGCCCTCGGTGCTGGGTCGCCGCAGCCCAGCCTGGGACGGGCGGGGCGGGGGAGGGGCCGCGCCGGGATCCAGATGTTCGGGGTCCGCCAGGCACAGCCGAGCCTGATTAAGCCTCGTGGGGGCCGGCCAGGGCCGCGGAGATGAAAGCAAGGCGGCCTGCCCGGGAAGGGGGCGCACCAGCTGCCCCCCTCCTTCCCGGCCGGAACCTCCCTGTGACCCGCCGACCCCGCGAGCTGCCGCCCCGTCTGTTGGGGCGGAGCGTCGGCGCCGCGCGGCCTCTGCAGGCACCTGTACCTCTAAGGCCGGCGAGGAACGGGACATCTTTGCAGAGGACTTGGGTTTCGAGGGGCGCCGGGGGACCGCCCATCCTGACCCGAGATTCCGCTGTTGGGTCTACAATCGGGCACCGTGGAGTGCTGCACTTGTGGAAGCTGAAATGTGCCCCAAATTTTCCCATGAGATTTAGAACCTGGAGCACCTGTGCGTCCCCTCTCACTAAGCCCCGGGGTGAGGGGCCGGGCTCCCCCAGGTCAGTGTATCGCAACTGGGCCGGAGGGAGGAGACCCTGGTACTGGTCGGAGACACTGGAAGGGCCCAGGGGGCTTCCTCGAGGAGGCGGCGAACTGCACACGAGGTCCTGCCCTCTTCACTTGGTGTCAGGGGAGATATCAGGACTTCGCTGCCTACATTTTTTTTTTCCGGTACCGGGGGTTGAACCCAGGGCCTCGCGCCTGCATGCTCTGCAAGTGCTGGACCACTGAGCTGCACCCTCAGCCCATTTTCTTTCGTGAGACAGGGTCTCGCTAAGTTACGCAGACTGCCTCTGGTCTCGAACTTGAGATCCTCCCGCCTTCGCCTCCCGATCCGCTGGGATGACAGGCGCGCGCCACCGCGTCCAGTGCCGCCTACATCTTCTGCGTTCTCCTTCGTCCATCTTCACTCTCTGGCTGGGCTTCAGCCCATCGCCTCCGCCCCGCACCCCGGCTCCTCCAGCACGCTCTTCCTTGCCCCCGGGTGCTGGCTGCTCCCCTCTGCCTCGATTGCTTTCCATTCCCTCCCTGCGTGGCCGGCCCCAATGTCTCCTCCTTGGCCAGACCCTCCTGGACACCCCTGGCGAATGGACCCCCGGCCCGTCTCCACACCCTATTTTGTCTTCTTGTGGCTCTTCGCTCTGGCCGAGATTCCCCGCCACCCGCCTCGGGGGCCAGGAGAAGGTCTTGGGACCCCCAAGATGTTGCAAAGCGCGGGGGCCAACATCCACCTGCCCCGCGCCGCCCCCGCCCCGCGGTGCCGCAGCGGCCGGTTCTCCGCATCCCCCGCCCCCCCTTCCCAGGCTGCCTTGCTCGGGTGACGTAAGCGCTCCGGTCCCCGCCGCCGCCGCATCCTCCGAGTCCCCCGCGCCCCTCGCGCACCGCCCGGCCATGGCTGCGCTCGCGCTGGCGCCGCCGCTGCTACTGCTGCTGGTGGCGTCGTCGCCCGCCGCCTCCGCGCCGCCCGCTCGCGACCCCTTCGCCCCGCAGCTCGGGGACACCCAGAGCTGCCAGCAGCGGTGCCGGCTGCGCGACCCCGGACCGCAGCCCTCGCAGGTGAGGCTTGAGCTGCGCCAGCCGGGAGACGCGGCGTCCCTCGGTGGGGGAGGGGGCAGGGCGCAGGCTCCGGGAGGAAGGCAGGAGGCTGGGGTCCCTCGGAGGGGGAAGGGGCCTGGGGAGGAAGGGGTCCCTGGGGGGGAGGGGCTGAGGGGCCCTCCAACGGAGACAGAGGTGCCCCTCCCGCCAAGGATGAGCTGGGGGTCCCACTGTTGGAGGATTTGGGGGTGCAGATCCCTCGGATGAGCGCGGGGTTGGGGTCCTTCCAAGAGGAAGCAGCTGGCCCCAAGGCTCCTGATGCCACCTCTAGGCCCCCCGCACTGCCTGGCCAGGACCCTTGGGTGTCCATCCAATCGCCGCCTCCCCAGGCCCCACCGCCCCCGCTCAGAGCTACCAGCCCCCACTCGGGTTTTCGCCCCCGCAAACCTGATCCAAAGACTCTGTCTCCACTCGCCTCCTCCCTGGGGGCCCTAGAGGGGGCCATGTTGCTCCACCAGATCCCTCACCGTCCATTCTGCTTTGCCAAGCCCCATCTCCTCTTTCTCAGCCCCCAGGAGTATTCTTAGCCTTCCCCAACCTCACTCTGGTCTCCCCGGATTTTTTTTTGTATGGAGGAAGCCAAACCTCCTTCCTCCCCGCTCTGAATGCGTCCAGTCCCCATCGGCTCGCGCCCCTCCCTCAACGCTGCCTGAGCCCGGTCTCCCCTCCCCCCAGGCGGGGCTCGAGGGCCCCTCCGAGCCCCCGTATGACAAGGCCGTCCTGGTCAGCGCTTGCGAGCGGGGCTGTCGTCTCTTCTCCATCTGTCGCTTCGTAGCCAGGAGCTCCAAGCCCAACGCCACGCAGACTGAGTGTGAAGCAGGTGAGGGGGGCCGGGGGGGCCGGGCGCGCTGGGGCTGGGGAGGGGTGGCTCGGGAAGGGCCATCATCCACCCCAGTGATCGATCGGTCCCTTGCGTCCCCCGCAGCCTGCGTGGAGGCCTACGTGAAGGAGACGGAGCAGCAGGCGTGCAGCGAGGGCTGCTGGAGCCAGACCCTGGAAGCCGAGACCGAGCCGCAGCTCGAGCAAAAGGTGTGCACCCCCCCCCCCAGCTGGGCGCCCTGGCGCTGCCTGTGGTCCCAGCCCTTTGGAGGCTGAGGCAGGTGGATGGTACATTCCAGGCCAGCCTGGATCTCGAGAGACCCTGCCTCAAGCTCGCGAGATCTCCTCTCCATGTGGGGGCGGAGCTGGGCGCAGTGGCCACGCCTGTGGGCCCAGCGTTCTGGAGGCTGATATGGGAGGATGGCGAGTTCCAGAGTTGGAGGCCAGCCTGGGCCTCGCGAGACCCTGTCTCAACCGCAAGATCTCTCAACCGCAAGATCTCGTCTCTGGGTGGGGGCGGGGGCGGGGGCGGGGCCGGGCGTGGTGGCCACGCCTGTGATCCCAGCGCTCAGGAGGCTGAGGCAGGAGGATGGCGAGTTCCTGGCCATTCTGGGCCATATAGCAAGACCCCATCGCAAAAGAACAAGGAGCACGTTGCTCTGTCACCCTTTCTCTTTTGGACCTTCTCCTTGCCACTAGAAGGATGGCGAAATTTTTGGGAATGGTGGTCATTGGTCATCAGAAGCTTATGCCCTGGTGGCGTCTAGCAGACGTCATCTAGTTGAAGTTGTGGCTGCCTCGTGAGGCAGGAGAATCGCCCCCATTTCAGGACTCAGAGAGGACAATCCACTTCCCCAGGAACACACAGCAAGCCCGAGATGCAGTGGGGAGGTCTGTGTTCATTAGAGGAGACCTTTGCTCCAAACGCTTAAGCAAATCGGAACACAGTTCTCCCCCACCCCTGCTGCGGTGGGCGAGTGCCCTAACTTGCTGGCTTTTCTGTGTCTTGGGCCTCCCTTCACCAGAGAAAGGTCCTGGAAGCCCCTAGCGGAGCCCTCTCCCTCCTGGACTTATTTTCCACCCTCTGCAATGACCTGGTCAGCTCGGCCCAGGGCTTTGTGTCCTCCACCTGGACGTACTACCTGCAGACCGACAACGGGAAGGTGGTGGTGTTCCAGGTGGGCGCCAGGTCCCGGTGGGGCCAGAGGGGCTGGTGGGTGGTCAGGGCAAGCAGGTGGGAGCGGTGGCTCTTGGCTTATGGAGTGCAAAGTCCATGGTGGGCCAGGAGCTCCGTGGCCCACTCCACCCCTGGAATCTGCCATCTTCCCCAGGGAATCTGCTCTCTTCACTTCCTGGCTGGGCTTCCCGCGGCATAGCTGGGTGAACCTGCAGGCTGTGTGGCTTACAGCCCTCTGGGTTTTTCACCGGGATGTGCTCTGATTGGCCCTGCCTGGGTCATATGATTTTCCCTGAGCCAATCACAGTGCCTGTAGGTTTGGCCTGGGGCAGGTGAAGGATGAGGTTTGGGCAAATGGAGGAGCCCATGATAGCAGGAACAACGTAATGTCCCTGACATCGCAGTATATCCTGCAATGGTGTCCTTCCTACCTGCTCCCTGGTGGGAATGAGGGCCAGCATGGCGTGGGACACTGTAGCTTGCCCAGGGCCCAGAGAGGTGCCTGCCAGGGCTGAGGGGGTGACCTTCTAAGAGCCTCTCTGTGCTCTCTTGCTCCTGGCCCAGACCCAGCCTGTCGTAGAGAGCCTCGGGTTCCAGCGGGGCCATCTGCAGCGGGTGGAGGTGACGTGGAGGGGATCCCACCCCGAGGCCCTGGAGGTGCACGTGGGTAAGGCCCAGCCTCCACCACAGCCCTTCACAGTGGTCCTCCTGTCACCCAAGTCCTCCAGTCAAATGTACCGTATAGGATCTCCATCCTCCACTCCTGGGTTCAGTGGTCCATCTCCCAGGGATCATGGTCCATCTCGCAGGGTTCCATGGCCCATCACCCAGGGATCATGGTCCATCTCCCAGGGATCATGGTCCATCTCCAGCGTTCCATGGTCCATCTCGCAGGGTTCCATGGCCCATCACCCAGGGTTCCATGGCCCATCACCCAGGGATCATGGTCCATCTCCCAGGGATCATGGTCCATCTCCAGCGTTCCATGGTCCATCTCGCAGGGTTCCATGGCCCATCTCCCAGGGTTCCATGGTCTATCTCCCAGGGATCATGGTCCATCCATCTCCCAGGGTTCCACAGTCCATCTCCCAGGGTTCCATGGTCCATCTCCAGGGTTCCATGGTCTATTTCCCAGGGTTCCATGATCCATCTCCCAGGGGTCATGGTTCATCTCCAAGGGTTCCATGGTCCATCTCCAAGGGTTCCATGGTCCATCTTCCAGGGTTCCATGGTCCATCTCCCAGGATTCCATGGTTCATCTCCAAGGGTTCCATGGTCCATCTCCTAGGTCCATCTTCTAGGGATCATGGTCTATCTCTCAGGGATCATGGTCTGTCTCTCAGGGATCATGGTCCATCTCCAGGGTTCCATAGCCCATCTCCTGGGGTTCATGATCTCTGTCCCAGGGTTCCATGGTCTGTCTCCCAGGATTCATGATCTGTCTTCCAAGGATCATGGTCCATCTCCCAGGGATCATGGTCCATCTCCCAGGGATCATGGTTCATCTCCAAGGGTTCCATTGTCCATCTTCAGGGTTCCACAGTCCATCTTCAGGGTTCCATGGTCCATTTCCCAGGGTTCACAGTCCATCTCCCAAGGATCACGGTCCATCCTCCAGGGTTCCATGGTCCATCTCCCAGGGTTCACAGTCCATCTCCCAGGTTTCTAACCCCCAATCTAGGTCTCCAGGTCCACTGTCCAAGATCCTGGCCTACTTTGTCCTCCTCATGGCCACTGTGGCCTCTTGGCCGAGGCCAGGAGGCCCCTAAACGGCCGCGCGTCTCTCAGACCCTGTAGGCCCTTTGGACAAGGTGAGGAAGGCTAAGATCCGCGTGAAGACCAGCAGCAAGCCCAAGGCGGAGCCGGAGGAGCTGCAGGACAATGACTTCCTGAGTTGCATGTCCCGGTGGGTGGCAGGCCCCTGGGGGTGGGGGGCTGCAGGGAGGTCTCCCTGACCCCGGCTCCAGCAGCTGAGCAGGGGCTGCTGGGCGGGGCAGGCGCTCGGGGTTGCCTCGCTGGATCCTGGCCTGCTGCCTCTTCCTGTCGGTGCTGGTGATGCTCTGGCTCAGCTGCTCCACCCTGGTCACCGCGCCAGGCCAGCAGCTCAAGCTCCAGGTGAGTGGGTCCGAGGGTGGTCCGGGGCCCAGGGTGGGGCTGGAGGTAGAGCGGCTCCCTAGGCCTGGATTTGGGAACCCCTTCTCATGGTGGCAAGGCCCCCTGCTTCCTGCGTGACATGGGAGAAGTTTGTTCACAGCCCCCACTGCGAATTGCCCACCCTCAGTCTCCTGACATCATGAAATCAGGGGTGGGGCTGCGCGCGGTGGCGCACGCCTGTAATCCCAGCAACTCAGGAGGCAGAAGCAGGAGGATTGCAAGTTCGAGGCCAGAGGCAGTAACGTAGTAAGACCCTGATAAAACACAAAAACTGGGTTGGCGGTGCCGCCCAGCGTAGAGCACTTGCGAAAGCATGCGTAAGGCTTTGGGTTCGATGCCCTAGTGCCACAAAAAGAAAGAAAAAAATCAGGGGTGAGGAAGGAGCCTTGCCAAGGCGAGGTCTGAGCCTCCCTCCCTTGCCGCAGCCTCTGACCCTGGAGCAGCGCAAAGGCTTCGTGGTGGAGCCCGATTGGCCCCTGTACCCTCCCCCGACGTACGCCTATGAGGACACGCCCCCGCCCTACAGGCTGAAGCTGGACCTGACCAAGCTGTAGGCTTCGGCTGCCCAGCACTGCCAAGGGCAGGGGCCCTTGGGGCTTCACCTGCCCTGCGGCCAGGAGTCCAAGGTCAGGGTGGGACCAACCTGAGGCTCCTCAACGCTCAGATCCTTCCTCTCTCCCCATCCTGTCCCTGTCTCTCCAATCCTGGGGACGCCACGCCCAGCTGGGGAGGGAGGGTCTGGCCTTGATTCCTCCCCTTCCGCTCTCTCTGGGGCGCGCTACTTTCTGTCTTCTATTTCGTGGCTTTCTCAGTATTTGAACTCACTTTTCGTATCGCCTCTCTTCTTGCTCTCTGGCCTTTCGGGGGGGCGGGGGCTGAGGTCACAGGGGAGCCGCTCCCCTCTGCTCGGCTTCCCTCTTTTTCCCTTCCCTGTCCCTGGAGACGCAGCCCCCCCGAGAGGGGCGTGGGGCACTCCGTGGTGGGAAGGAGGGCGGCTGGGGCTGGGGAGGAATAAACCGTGTATATAAAGACATCTGGACCTGCTTGTTTGTGTGGCCGCCCTGGGGGAGTGGCCGGAGCGTGGCCGTGACCCTGCCCAGCGGGGAATGCTCAGATGGCAGCCGGGAGCACAAGCTGGCTGCCGCCTGCAAGGACTGTTCCTGGCTACCGGGCCCGGGTCACCTTCCCAGGGAGGGGATGTCCCCGAAAAGATGCCTTGTGCCACCGGCCTGTTCCAGGTGGGCGAGTGTCCCCTCCAGTGTCCCTGCTGTGAGATGGACAGGTCGCTTTTTTTTTTAAGACAAGGTCTTGTGCAGGTTCTTCTAGAACTCATTATGTAGACCAGATTGGCTTCAAATTTGGGTGGATCCTCTTGACTAAGCCTCCGGAGTGCTGGGGTCACAGGCGTGGCCACCATGCCAGGCTCCACCCCTACCTGGAGAGGAGATCTCGCGCGGTTAAGGCAGGATCTCGCGAGACCCAGGCTGGCCTGGAGCTCACCATCCTCCTGCCTCAGCCTCCCAAGCCCTGGGAAACCCAGCATGGCCTTTGGGACCATTCCGCCCCAACCTAGAGAGCAGATCTCGCGAGGTTGAGACAGGATCTCGAGAGGCCCAGGATGGCCTGGAGCGCACCATCCTCTGGCCTCCCCCTCCGCCTCTGCCTCGCGAGTGCTGGGATTACAGCAGGGCCCCAGCACGCCCAGTGACAGGTCACATCTTGAAGAGGCCTCCAGGGACGGAGCCCTGGCGGGTTGAGGACCGTCTCAAGGCACTGGCCAAGAGGCCTTTGCCTTTCACTATCCAGCTTCGCATTTTCTCCCTGCACTTGAATTGGAGGGGACGCATAAGACGTGAGCAGCCCCGCCCTGAGGGCGCCATGTCCTGGCTGGCCCTCCTATGCATTCCGTATTCTTTTGATTTTCTTTGGTGCAAGGGATGGAACCCAAGGCCTCTTACTCTACCAGTGAGCCACACTCCAAACCTTCATTCTGCATCATTTCTATTACTGTCTAGTTTTAAAAAATGCATATATGTATATGTATATGTATATATACATACATACATACACACACACACATTTTCTTGTGTGTGGTGCTGGGGATCGAACCTATGACCTCGTACATGCTAAGCACATGTTCTACCACTAAGCTACATCTCCCAGCCCCCAGTATAAATAACCAACCGTACAAACAACCAAACAAAAATTCTGCAGACATCGCCAGATGCTTCCAGTAAATCCCCTCCCAGCTTTGGTCGGAGTTGGTTTCTGTTGCTTGCAGCTTGAGATTCCTGCCTGGCGCGGGCCTCAACCTGTAAGGCTCAGAAGGAGGGGCGGCATGGCGGTCCCTCCTCCCAGGCGATGGGGTGGAGGTTTCCAGGAGCTCCAGGCTGAAGAGTCACGGAGTGGGGGTGACCGTGGGGACAGGGAAGCAAGTTTTAGGGTGCTCAGGGGGCTGAGTGTCGGTCCCTGTCTTGGAAGGCCCATCATTCCCTAATGTCCTCTGTCATCCTCTGGGTCACTCGCGGGACAGCTGGCGGGAGACGAGAGAAGACTTGGGGGTCCTTCCTGGTGTCCCTCTGGCATCCTAGATCCAAGAGCCCCTCTCTGCTGGGGGGGGGTCTCTCTGCTTCTCCGTATCTGTGAGCCTTCAGCCTGGGCGTGGAGAGAGCGCTGGTGGCTCATCCTGTGTCCTCATCAGTGACCCAACTCTGCCCACGCCTTCCAAAATAGCCCCTTTGGTCAATTTTTCTGAATCATCCGTCCTTTTGTTTGTTTCCAGGGCTGGGGAGGCAACCTGGGGCCTCGCACATGTTCTGCAGGTGCTAAGGATGGAAGCCAGGGCCTTGCGCATCCTCTGCAGGCGCTGGGGAAGGGGCGGCGGGGGGCGGGGGGGTCTTGCGCATGCGCATGGTCAGCAGGTGCTGGGGCAAGAAAGGGGCCTGCGCTTGCTCAGCAAGGTCTGGGAGGGGCCAGAACCTGGGGCCCTTGCACATGCTCGGCAGGCGCCCTGGCGCTGAGCCACGCCCCGAATCCCCCTAATAAAATTTTGAGTGTCCAATTCAGTGGCCTTAAGTAAAACCACAGAGGCTAGGGGTGTGGCTTTGTGGTCGAGGCTTGCGTCGGATGTGAGGCCCTTGGTTCCATCCCCAGCAGAGCATAATACAAAAATAGGCAGAAGCACACCCGCCATGTTGCGCAACAGTCGCTTCTGTCTGTTTACGTGGCTACGGTAACTGGTCACCCCACTCCTGGGGACCCTGTTCGTCCTCACCCTGCCTCCCAGCCTTGCTTCCAGCCTCGCGTCTGGACAGGCTCTGGACATCTGAGCAGCTTCTCCATTCTTCCTCGTCTTCACCTTATCCATCAATGACAACTGTCCTCTCGGCCTCCAGTTGTTGTTGTTGTTGTTAGGTGCCGTCGAGTCGGTATCCGACTCATAGCGACCCTCATAGGGTTTTCAATGGCTGAGTGCTTCGGGATTGCCTTGGGAGTGGGTTGCCAGGCCCGTCTCCCATTTTTGCGGTGCTGGGAATTGAACTTGGGACCTCAGAGACTGCAGTGCAGCGCTCTACCCACTGAGCTAAACCCCAGCCTCTCGGCCTCCAGAGCCTCCCTCTATTCCATGCCATTGTTTCCATGACGACCACCCAGGCCCGGGGCGCCTTTGCTTCTGGTCTGACATTTGCGCCCATCTGCTCTCAAAGTTCCCGCTTCCTCTCCAACTCCTCTCCAATTCCGTCTGGCACAGGGCTAATTTGATGACGGACATCACCGTCTTCTGGGGTTCACTGTGGTCAGGAGGAGCCCAAACATCCACATGCACCTACCAGGCCAGCAGGATCTGACCCTGCAAACATCTCTAGTCACTCATAGGGAGACTCTGCACCTCACAAACTAGGATCCAGCCACACAGGCTTCTCCCTGAATCCCCTGAGCCTCCCTTGTTCCTTCCAGCCCCAGGGCCTTTGCACATGCATTTCTCTCAGCCAGGAATACCCTCCCAGGTTTGCTCTGCATAATTTCTCACCTGAAAAGTTGCCTCCCGGCTGGAAGACATCCCTACCTCCCCATGCTGAGCCAGCATCTGCTGTAATACCCATCTTCAGCTCTCTGTCCATCCTCTCCCCCCTTACCACATTTATAATTGGTTAACAATTACTTATGTCTATATCAGCCTCTTTTTTTTTTTTCTTTGTTACTGAAGAGCTGAACCTGGGGCCTCGTCCATGCTTTGCAAGTGCTTTCCCATGAACTGCAAACCAACCCCTTTTTAAATTTTTTAAAAGTTAATTAAATTAAATTAATTAATTAATTTGTTTATTTTGCGGTACTAGGGGTTAAACCCAGGGCCTTGCGCCTGCATGCTCTGCAAGTGCTGGACCACTGAGCTGCGTCCCCAGTCCATTTTTTACTTTTTGAGACAGGGTCTCACTAAGTTACACAGACTGCCTATGGTCTCGAACTTGTGATCCTCCTGCCTCCGCCTCCTGAGCCGCTGGGATGACAGGCGTGCACCACCACGCCTGGCTGTTGGTATTATTTTGCTGGCATCTCCCAGTTCCCTCTCAGATCCCTGAACCAGCGACACCCTGCCCAGTCCCTTCTGTACATGGGGTCAGACCAAGTCTCTCTTCTGTGACCTGCCATGGGTCACCCCCTATTGCCTTTGGACATCGCCTGATTCCTTCCTTCCTTCCAACCTCCTTCCTTCCTTTTTCCTTTCTTTCTGCCTGCCTTCCCTCCCTCCCTCCTTCCTTCCTTCCTTCCTTCTTCCTTTCCCTCCTTCCCCGTTTGAGACAGGGGTTCACTATGTAGCTGCTCGGAGCTCAGAGCCCTCCTGCTTCTTCCTCTGTAGGACTGGGATGACAGGCCCCGCCCCTGTGACCAGCTCATTGGACTGGAAATCTCTTGTCCCTCCTCCCCTAGGGCCCCCAGCCTCCCTCTGGAACTTTCTCAGCTCATCGCCCACTGAGCCATCCACCTTCCATGACCCCCGTGCGGACCCACAGCCTGCCTTCTTCACCACAGCCACATGCTCTGCAAAGGCAGGGCTGGGCCCACCATGACCCCCGGCACCCAGAAGGGCAGACCACAGAGGAGTCGCCTCGTCAAGGCGGCTGGGGGGCCTGGGGCAGGGCTCTAGTGCTATGCAAGGACCCTGGGCCCGCTCTGCTCATGAGCAGCCTCTCTCCCGTTTGAGAGCCACAGGAGAGAGAGGCCCCTTGACCACAGGGCTGAGGCCTGGCCTTGCCTCAGCTCTTGGAGGCCCAGCTTCCTCGTCTGTCCCAAGTCTCAGCCCTGCTCCATCTTCCTCGTGTTGCACACAGACTGGATGGTGGTAGGTGGGTGGCGGGTGCCATGGCAACCCGCAGGAGCACCCAAGTGTCCGGGTAACCATAGGGTTGCCATGGCAACTGGCCATCCTAGCTCAGTGGAGACAGGGACAGAGATGTGGCCTGGAGAATGGAGGGAGCAGGCGTGTCCCCAGCATCCAGTGGGCGCACAGCAGACACTCTGGGAGCATGTGCAGGGCACGACAGGGACTTGGAGCCATCTACTCTAGGGGGCCGAGGGGGTCCGGCTGAGCCCCGCCCTGGGGCTGCCCAGGTCCCCACTGACCCTCTTTCCTTCCTCAGGGTCCCCACCACGCATGTTCCCTGTGCCCTCTCTGGCCAGCCCTTCAGCCTGAACCCGCTTCCCGGACCACCCAGCTCAACCCAGCACCCCTATGTCACAACATCCCTGCTCAAGCATTTATCATGTCGACAATTAAGCGGTTGCTTGCTCGCTTGTGTGATGATTGGTTTAATAAATGGTCCCCCCCCCGCCAGATGCGACACGCCGGGCGTCTCGGTCGCAGCTGGGTCCCACACACCAAGGAGGCTGCTCTCAATACATCTTTGTCACTTTCCTTCCTGGCTCCGCCTTGCCGTCCTCTCCTCTGAGCCAATGTGGCCTCATCGCTGTCCCGTGAGCTTTTTCGGATACTTGGCAGGCTAGATAAAGCACACGCTGTGTTCACCTGGAATGTTCCAGAACATTCTGGACCTTTCCACAGTGTTCCAGAATGTCCCGGCTCATTGTAGAGTATTCTGTCTTCTGCTCTGACTAAAGCAGGGATAGCCTCTCCTCAGGAGTCTCTCCTTGACCTCTTGGCTGAAGCATATTTTCTCCCTTGACCTCTGTCAACATATTCCCTTCATAGCAGTTACTGTCATCTGGAGCGGCCTTGGTCATTGATTAGTATGTGTGTCTCAGATTTTTATTTCCCATTAAAATACACTTTCCAAGCCTGGCGTGGTGGTGCATGCCTGTATTCCCAGCAACTCAGGAGGCTGAGGCCGGGGGAAAACGAGTTCGAGGCCAGAGGCAGCCTTTGTAAATTAGTGAGACCCTGATTCAAAATAAAAAATAAAAAGTAAAAAATGGGCTGGGGGGGGGGCTCAGCGGGGGAGCTCTTGCCCAGCATGCACAAGGCCCTGGGTTCAATACCCAGTACCGCAAAACACACACACACACACACACACACACACACACACACACAAAGCCCACAAAACGCACACATACACACACAAAAACAACCAAAACCACTTATTAAAATATTCTGAAACCTGATGGCAGGATTCTTTTGTGGTGTGATTATAGTTAAATCCGCATTAGTGACCCAGCACCCCACTCCCCGGGTGTTCCTCATGCTTCCTCGCAGCTGGTCACCCTTCAGAGGCAACCTTGGGTGTCTACCTATCACCTTGGGTCCATTGAATCTACTTTTGTTTATTTTAAAATAAATGAGATTTCATAAGGCACAATTTATATCCAATAATATGTCATTTTTAGTGCCCAGGTCAATGAATTTTGGCACATGTAACCCTCCTGTGACCCTTATAATCATTCCCGTCACTCCAAGTTCCTAGAAACCTTTGCAGTCAACGTCTCTGCTTTGCTGCTCTGCCCAGGCAGTGTCTGCCCCAACCTCTGTCAAGATAGATTAGCAAGGTCTGTTCATGATAGATTAGCAAGGTCTGTTCAAGATAGATTAGCAAGGTCTGTTCATGATAGATTGGCAAGGTCTGTTCATGATAGATTCGCAAGGTCTGTTCACGAATGTCACGTGGATAGAATCACAGTGAGTCCTCATTGTCTGCTTGCTTCACTCTATGTTGGTGAGATTCAGTGTGGAATGTATGGGGCAGGGAGTCCATCTTCTTCATTGCTGCATAGTATTCCATTGTGTGATCATATCACTATTCATCCACCTGTTAATGGGCCTTTGGGCCGTTTCCAGTTTGGGGCTGTTATGACTATTTGTATTTATATCTGTTGGTCAAAATAAGTCAACCTATTTATTGTATAAATACCTATAATGAGTTAAGTGGTGCCTTCTGTCCTAAAATTTCATGTCTCCTGGTATCTTAGAATGTGACTTTATGCAGAAATGGGGGGTTTGCATTTGTAATTAAGCTAAGGATGTAGACAAGATCAGCCTCCTTTAGAGCAGGTCCTAATTCCAATGACGACCTTGAAACTAGGCATAAATGAGTCCATGGAGGGGCACGAAGAGAAATCCATGCAGTCATGGAGGCAGAGACTAGGGTGATGCAGCCACAAGCTGAGAGATGCCAAGGCTGGCCATCAGGAGATGCCAAGGCTGGCCATCAGGAGATGCCAAGGCTGGCCAGGAGAGAGACCGGGGCAGATTCTCCTTCATAGAATCCAGATGAAACCAGTCCTGCCTACACCCTGATTTTGACATGTTGGCCTCTACACTGTGAGAGAACAAATTCCTACCATTTCCAGCCACCTGGTTTGTGGTCTTCATGACAGCAGCCACAGGAAACTCATCCAGTGCCGAAGAGTGGAACCACGGGGCCAGAGAGGGGACAGACATCGCCCTTTAGTAAGTACAATGGTCACTTGGCGTCTGCAGGGCGCTGGGTCCAGGACACCCCGTGGATACCTAAGTCTGTGGATGCTCAACACCCTCATGTAAAACGAGGTACAAAAAAAGAAAAGGAAAAGGAAAAGAAAGAATAGAAAGGAAGGAGGAAAAAAAGAAAGGAAGAAAGAAAGAGGGAAAAAGAAAAGAAAAGACAAAGAACCCTAAAGGCTGGGGTGTGGCTCAGTGGTAGAGCGCCTGCTGAGCCTGCATAAAACCCTAGCTCCTGCCCCTAGCACTGTTGTTGTTGTTGTTAGGTGCCGTCGAGTCGAGTCCGACTCATAGCGACCCTATGTACAGCAGATCGAAACACTTGCCGATTCTGCGCCAGGCAAACCATCTTATTTATGTTTTAAGCCCATTGTTGCAGACACTGTGTCAATCCATCTGGTGGAGGGTTTTCCTCTTTTCCGTTGACCTGCCACTCTTCCAAACATGATGTCCTTCTCCAGGGATTGTTCTCTCCTGACTACATGTCCGAAATATGTAAGACGCAGTTTGGCCATTTTTGCTTCCAAGGAGCACTCTGGTTGCACTTCTTCTAAGACAGATTTGTTGGTTCTTTTGGCAGTCCATGGTATATAGCACAGCAAATAAATAAACAAGCAAACAAATAAATAAAATGGTGTAGCATGTGCACATCCTCGCATAGACTTTGTTTTCCTTCCCTCCTTCCTTCCTTCCTTCCCTTCTTCCTTTCCTTTCCTTTCTCCCTTTCTCTACTTGAAGATTGAACCCAGGGGCCTCCACATACTTTGTAACTGCTCTACCCCAGCCCCCTTTTTATTTTTTACCTTGAGGCAGGGTCTTGCTAAGTTGCGCAGGCTGCCTCTGGCCTCTAATGTGCGCTGCTCCTGCCTCCGCCTCCTGAGTCCCTGGGACCGCAGGCGTGCGCCCCGTGCCTGCCTCTCCCTTGGCCTGTAACTCATCTCCAAATGGCTTACGACGCCTAATACAACACGAACGCCGGGTAAACAGTTGTTCTGCTGCATCGTTTACGGAATCATGACCAGCAAAGAGAAGCCCGCACATGTTTGTCACAGACGCAATTTCGTTCTTGAATATTTTCCATCTGCGCTTAGGCGAGTCTGCCGAGGCCGAGCCCGGGGCACAGAGAGCGCCCTGTTCTCTGCAGGCCGGGCGGCGCGCACACGGGGATGCGCCGATCGCCGCTCCCACTCGCGGAGTGGGGGAGCCGGGCTCTGGTCGGTAGAACGGGGACAAGGGGGGGCAGCTCACTGCAAGAGCATCTGCTTCGCTTGCATAAACCCCTGGGTTCCATTCTCAGCACCCTAAAAAGTGGGCTTGGTAACCACTGTTTCTCCTCAGAGGTGCTGCAGAGCATACAGGAGGCGCTCAGCGCTGGGCGGCTGGAAACATTCCAAGTATGAGTCTGTTTCCCATTACCGTAATCAAGTACCTGCGCCTGCAAGGCCAGCGCTCCGGGGGCCAGCCTGGGCCTCGCGAGATCCTGTCTCAACCTCGCGAGATCGCGTCTCCAGGTGGGGGCGGAGCCGAGCGCGGTGGCCCCGCCTGGGGATCCCAGGGCTCGGGAGGCTGAGGCGGGAAGATCGCGAGTTCTAGGCCAGCCTGGGTCTCCCAAGACCCTGTCATAATCTCGCGAGATCTCATCTCCAGGAATGGGCGGAGCCGGGCGCGGTGGCCTCGCCTGGGATCCCAGCGTTAGGGAGGCTGAGGTGGGAGGATGGCGAGTTCCAGGCCAGCCTGGGCTACATAGTGACACCGTGTGTCAACTTAGATAGAAATAAATAAAACAAAATCACTTCCTTTCTTTGTAAAGCTGGCCTGCCAGGGGTAACAAATACAAAGTAACAAATACGAAGAAACAAAAGTCCGAAAAACGAAACACCACTAACATAGAGACGGATACAGGATGGCTCACTCTTTTTATTCATTTATTTTATTTATTTATTGTTTGCCATCCTAGGGGTTGAGCTTAGGGCCACACTCATGCTAGACAAGGATTGGACCACTGAGCTGCACCCACACCCCCCTTTTTTTGTTATTACTTTTAAAATTTTTGAGACAGGGTTTCGCTAAATTCCACAGGCTGCCTGTGGTCTTGAACTTGTGGCCCTCCTGCCTCAGCCTCTGGAGTAGCTGAGATTACTGGTGCATGCCCTGGTGTGCCAGCAAAAAATTTCTTTCTTTCTTTCTTCCTTTCTCTCTCTCTCCCTTTCTTCCTTTCTTTCTTTGCTTTCTCCCTCTCTCTCTCCTCCAGTGCTGGGGATAGAACCCAGGGCCTTGTGCCTGCTAGCCGAGAGCTCTGCCAGTTAGCCACATTCCCAGTTCCACTGTGTCTAATTCATGTGGGTTGTTTGCTTGTTTGTTTGTTTGTTTGTTTTGTGGTATTGGGGGCTAACCCAGGACCTCACACATCCTTTGCAAGTGCTGTACCACTCACTGGGCTGCACCCCCTTCCCCTTTTCTATTTTTTTTTTTATCTTGAGAGAGGGTCTCACTAAGTTACATAGGCTGCCTCTGGCCTTGAACTTGTGCCTCCTGCCTCTGCCTCCCAAGTCCTTGGGATCACAGGTGTGAGCCACAGCACCTGGTGGAGGGAGGGACTGACTTCATTCTTATGGAGGGAAAGAGTGAATTCGTTAACATTTTGTTGTTGTTAGGTACCCCCCCCAGTAAAGCAGGTAACCGACTCATAGTGACCCTACATACAACAGGTGAAACACTATTGCCAGTGCTTCTCTGCTGTTCATAGGGTTTTCAATGGCAGATTGGATTTTTGGGAGTGGGTTGCCGGGTCCTTCTCAAGCCTACAGCACCTGGTGTTCCCAGGCGGTCTCCCATCCAAGCACTAACCAGGCCTGACCCTGCTTAGCTTCCGAGATCTGACGGGATCGGATGCCACAGGCCTATGGCTGCAGGCCAATTCCCATTTCACAGACATGGAAACTGAGACTGAGCAGGGAACCTAGGAGTTATTGCCCAACCAAGAGTCCCGATGACTCACGCAGGCACCGTGTGTTTATCTAACATGGGCCAGTGCTGTCTGGCAGCGAAGCAGCCAGGAAGGAGACAGCGTCTCGGTCCCCGGGGAGCTGACATTTCAGCAGGGAGGAGGACTGATAAAGCAAGAAAAGGAAAATGTTGGACACAGCGCTACCCTACGAGGCAGCGATTCCACTCCTGGGTATCCGCCAAAGAAACGCAAAACAGAGACGACAGCAGATCCCAGGCCGCCCATGTTTGCAGCCGCACTGTTCCCGGCAGCCAAAAGGTGGAAAGAATAAATGCAATGTGGTCCGTCCACTCAATGGCGTATTACTGGCCCATGCAAAAGGACAAAGCTCCGATGCTCGCTCAGCCAGGCTCAAAAGGCCACGGGCCGTGTGGTCATTGATAAGAACTGTCCAGAACGGTGCCTCCACGGAGACAGAAGCAGATTAGTGGCGGCCAGGAGCAGGGGGAACAGAACAGGGAGTAACCGCTAATGGGGATAAGGGTCTCCTTTGGGGGGGGTGGTGAAAATATTCTGGAACTAGATAGAGGCAGTGGTTACATAGGGTCCTGAATGTTCCATGAACTCCTGTGGGCTGGGGAGTGAGGCTCAGTGTCAGCACTTACCTAGCCTGTGCGGGGGCCTGGGTTCCATCCTTAGCACTGTGAGAATAAATAAACAAATGTCGTTGTTGTTGCTGCTTTTGTTAGGTGCCATGGAGTCGCTGTCCAACTCATACCCACCCTACATACAACAGGCAAAATACTATTGTCAGTGCTTCCCTGCTATTCGCAGGGTTTTCAATGGCTGATTGTTTTTTTGGGAATGGGTTGCCAGGTCCTTCTCCCAAGCCTACAGCACTTGGTGTTCCCAGGTGGTCTCCCATCCAAGCAAGCCTGACCCTGCTTAGCTTCTGAGATCTGAGGGAATCGGACACCACAGTGGTACGGCTGCAAGCCAAATATATTTTAGAGATTATAAAAAAAATTGTTGTTGTTAGGTGCGGTCGAGTCGGTATCCGACTCATAGCGACCCTCTGTACAACAGGGGAAACACTATTGTCAGTGCTTCTCTGCTGTTCATAGGGTTTTCAATGGCAGATTGATTTTGGGAATGGGGTTGCCAGGTCCTTCTCCCAAGCCTACAGCTTCTGGTGTTCCCTGGTGGTCTCCCATCCAGGTACTAACCAGGCCCGACCCTGCTTAGCTTCCGAGACCTGACAGGATCGGATGCCACAGGGCTACAGCTGCAGGCAAAAAAAATTAGAGATCATAAAAAACATTAAAACACTAAATTACGTACATTAAAAAAATTATTTTTTACAGTCCTGGGGGTTTGAATCCAGCACCTCACCCATGCTTTGCAAGTGCTCTACGACTCAGCTGCAACCCCCTAGCCTACTTTTTACTCTTTAGTTGAGCCAGGCTCTCACTAAGTTACACAGGCTGCCTCTGGCCTCGAACTTGGGATCCTCCTGCCTCCTCCTTCCAAGTTGCTGGGATGACAGGTGTGCATCACTGCGCCTGGCCTGAGTCATACTTCTAAATGATGAATTTTAAGAAATGAGGGTTAGATTTCAGTTTATAGACTTATTTGTTTTTGTGGTCCTGGGATGGAACCCAGGGCTTTGCATAGGCTAAGCAAGTGTCCTGCCACTGAGCTACAGCCCCTGAGCTTTTAAGAAAGGGAAAGTGGCCGGGTGTGCTGGCGCACACCTGGAATCCCAGCCCTTTGGGTGCGGAGGCATGAGGATCGCAAGTTCCAGGCCAGCCTGGGTTATATAGCGAGACTCTCTCGCAAAAGCCTCCCACATACGTAAGTATATAAATAAGTACACACATGCATAAATAAAAAGGAAATGCAAAAGAGTTTATTGGATTGGGAGAAGAGTTAAACAGGGCTCAGGGACAGAGACTGGGTATGGCATCAGGAAAACAGTCATGCTGAAAGCTGGCAGGGACGCAGTGCCTTATTCTGCTCATTAAAGGTGGTGAGCCTGCAGCCGTAGACCTGTGGCTTCCGATCCCATCGGATCTTGGAAGCTAAGCAGGGTCGGGCCTGGTTAGTCCTTGGATGGGAGACCACCTGGGAACACCAGGTGCTGTAGGCTTGGGAGAAGGACCCGGTAACCCACTCCCAAAATATAATCTGCCATGGAAAACCCTATGAACAGCAGAGAAGCACTAACAGTAGTGTTTTGCCTGTTGTATGTAGGGTCGCTATGAATCAGATACTGACTTGACGGCACCTAACAACAGGAACAAAGGTGGTGACTTTAGACGCAGTAGCTGCCCAGGGCCTTGCAGCTCCTGGGCAGGGTTGGCCAAACTGATGGTCGGTGAAGACAACACGCACTGATTCCATGTTGACCTGCACGTTTTACCAAGAAGCAAGAGCGTTCATGGGGCATTCAGGTAGCTGGTCCCAACACCATTCATTGGTGACAGCCGGACAGGGTGCATGCCAGCCCCAGTCTGAGGCGAGAGGAAATCAAGACCTCCCCACGGCTTTCATTTCCTCCTCTGAAGCCCCTGGGGGTTGTAAGGAGGCCTCTGAGCTCTGACCTGGGACCCTGCAGCTGCTCCGGAGTGAGGAGCAGGTGGGGAGGCCACCGCCTCAGAGAGCCGTACCAGCTGGGACCCAGATGGCCGCCAGGCCTGTGGACATGGCCTGCGGCCTCTCTGCCTGCAGGCTCTGCCAGAGCACAGGGCATGGTTATCAGCCAAGGCGTGTGCATTCTCCCCTGGGGGCCCTCCGGATCCCCCACCGGCCCCTGCTCCATCCCAGCAGTGGGAACTGTGGGGGTTTGGGCCAAGAGGCGGCAGGGGGAAGGTGCCTGGCTCTCCTCTGCCTGGCCCCACAGCTCATCTGTCCTGTTGGCTCCTCCTCCAAAATGCACTGAAGCGAGCACCACCTGGACCTCTTCCCAGCCACCACCCTGTGACAACCCCCATCAACTGGCCTGGGTTATTTGCTGTTCCACTGTGGTGTCCGATCCCATCAGATCTCGGAAGCTAAGCAGGGTCGGGCCTGGTTAGTCCTTGGATGGGAGACCGCCTGGGAACACCAGGTGCTGTAGGCTTGGGAGAAGGACCCAGCAACCCGCTCCCAAAAATCAATCCATCATTGAAAACCCAAAGAGAAGTACTAACAATACTGTTTCCCCTGTCATACCTAGGGTTGCTCTACTTCCTGGCACCTAACAACAACAACAATTAATGTCCCTCATTGAAGATGCCCTAGCTGTCAGGGTTGTCTACTAAAGCTGGTAAAGTCCCATCTGCTCAGGTGCCTCTGTACTCATTTCACTCACAGTGACTGCTCTCCATAATGATTCTCAAAGCCCCCTATGACATACAAGTTGCCTTCCCGCCAATCTCCTCTCCCTCATGTTTCCTTGACAGCCAAATCTCCATGCATACTCCTGCCTCAGGACCTTTGCACCTGCTGTCCTGGGACACGTGATCTTGGAGCACCTAAGACATCTAACACACAGCAGATTCACCACACACTGCATGCGTGCACAGGGAGGAGCCTGGCAGACCTCTCTTGCTTATCTTGGCTGTGTGTCTGACATGTGGGTCAAATATGGATGCTTATGAAGTGTGCGTGCATATGGCTGCCATTGACTTCAGCTGTACGCGTGGCGGATGTGTGAGCTTTGGGTCTCTGCATATGGCTCATCTGGGACAAAGGCCCTTGTGGCAACAGAGTTAGGAAAGACGAGGATGTGTCTGCAGAGCTTGCGCATGCATGCGGTCAACGTTATGGTGTAAGGAGAATGCATTGGAGAGACTAACAGGGCCCTTCAACCCCTGGTAGCTGTCAATCCTCACAGTACATCTTCTGGGCATTTTACATAAGCAATGTTTGAGCATTTACTGCATACCCAGACCTCTGCAGGAGATGGGTCAGTTGAGTCTGGCCCTACTTGCAGGATATCCTTAATCCCTTCTCTGGGGTCTCCAGACCCGTATTTACCTCTTGCTGCCAGTGTGGACAGCAGGAAGACCTCTAAGTCCCATCTGGACCCCCAGATTCCTCTCCAAGGTCGAACAAATGAGGGGGTTTTGTTTTAGAGGGTGAATGAATCAATAGGCTCAAGGCTGGAGACAGCATCCTGGTTGGATGCTTCCAGGGCAGAGATTCTAGGCTTTCAGTGGGTTGAGGGGTGCAGGTCCCCTCAAAAGCTTGGGGTAGTTTATTACAGAGGCTTTGTTGGCTCATGGGCTCCCCAGGGTCCAGAGCAGGGAGAGACGAGAGAAGGAAGAGGAAAGAAAGGAAAATACGTACAAAGACAATAAACAAACAAACAAACAACAAAACCAGGACAAATGAGAGCCGGGCACGGTGGCGCACGCCTGTAATCCCAGCGACTTGGCAGGCAGAGACAGAAAGATCGCAAGTTCAAGACCAGGGGCAATCTATGTAATTTAACGAGACCCTGTCTCAAAAAGTGAAAAAATGGGCTGGGGGTGCAGTTTCGTGGTCCAGCACTTGCAAAGCATGGGAGTGCGAGGCCCTGGGGTCAACCCTCAGTATCAAAAAAAAAAAAAAAAAAAAAAAAAGGACATGGATGTGGGACTGTGAGCCCCAGCTGAAGCTGAGGGTGCCTGGGGGACTGGACTTTGGGGATCCATGGGGATGAGTCTGGTGGAATCGAGTCGGGTTGTGCAAGTGTGGGATTGAGGGGTCTGTGGGCAGGGATTTGGGGCAGGGGAGCTGGGATTTGAGTGGCTGTTGGTAAGGACCTGATGGAGGGGTGTGGACAGAGAACGTGCGGTCAATCTGGAGGCTCAGGACTGAGGTCTGAGGGCGGAGGTTGCGGGAGGCTCTGAGTATGTCAAGGGCGAGCTGGGACCCGGTATGGGTTGAAAGTCTCAGGCCTGGGCTGGGGATGACTTTCCGTGAGGCTGAGAGAGGGTTGGGGAGCGGATAAGGCCGGGGGCTGGGCGTGAGTGGTGGGGAGACGGAGGCTGGGGTTCTGAGCGCGTAGGGACTGGGTTCCCTGGGCTTCCAGAGCGCCTCCTTAGTTCCCTTCCTGGTCCCTCTCCAATGTCACCCCCCAACACTTCAACAGGCTCCTTTATAACCCAGCTAAGCCTCACCCTCATTCAAGGCTCCGCCCACATCTTGCCTCGGCCCCGCCCCACCACAGACTACGCCCCCTTTTGCTCAACCCCACGTTGTCTCAGAGGAGACCCCACCGCCTCACCCACACCACCCACCACCTTGCCTTGCCTGGCCTCTCATCAAATCAAACCCCGGCCCTGTCTCTGCAGACTCGGCCCCTCCTTTATCCCCCTCCCAGGCCTGGATCCGCCCCAGACCCAGCTTGGACTTTTCCCCTCTGTCGCGCCCCCATTGGCATCGCTGACCACCACCTCCACCCCACCTCGGCCCACCCCTTTCGCCTTGGATCCCTGGGCCGGCCCTTGTAGGCCAGACTGACCGTGCCTCTCACTAGACTCCGCCCCCTACCGGCTTGGACACACCCACATTATGCATGGCTCCGCCCCTGGCTCGTCAGAGCTCCGCCCCAATCCCTAATAATTCTTCCTGGCTCCGCCCAGACCTTGCCTGTCCGTGGGCCACGCCCCTCCCTGCCCAGACACACCCCCTCTTCAGACTCGGCTCCTCCCCTCGCTCCTGGGCCCCGCCCCAATCCCTCCCTCCGGCCTCGACTCTCCGCATAGAAAGTCCCGCCCTTCACAAAGGCCCCGCCCGTCTGAGGCCGGGGCCCAGACCCCACCCCTCGCGAGGCCACGCCCCCGACATTGGCCCCGCCCCTCTCCCCGCGACTCGGTCTCCCCGGTCGGCGCGCGCGGCCCCCGTCACTCCAACGCGCGGCGGCGGCGGCGGCAGCGGCGGGAAGATGGCGGAGTCCGGCGGCAGCGGCGGCGGCTCTGGTGGCGGTGGCGGCTTCGGCGCGGGCGCCGGCCCCGAGCGCCCGAACAGGTGAGGCCGGGCCTGCGGAATGGGTCTGCACCTGTGCGGGGAGCGGGGACCTGTCGGGGGCCCTGGGAGGCTGGCAGCGCTGGCGAGCGGCCTGGCCCGGGTCGGGGGTCCTGCGGCGGAACTGCGGACTTCAGGTACCTCGGAGGAGGGGCGAAGCGGGCCGGGCTCCTCGGGGGCCCGAGGCGTGTGCCGTCCTAGGCCCTGGGGCCCTGGGGACCCGAAGGGAAACCCCGGGGCTCCTGATCGTGACCGGGCCCGGGGGAAGCGGGGGTGTCAAGGGGTCTGGGAGGCACAGGCGGTCCCGGCAGGGGCCATAGGGAGTCTTGCGGGTGCTGAAGGTACCTTGGGGGCTCCGAGGGATAGGCCAGGGCCCAAGGCGTGCTGGGAGGTACTGGAGGACCCCAAGGTGGCTAGAAGTGGTCCAGGGACGCCCTGAAGGGTCCTGGCAGGGGTGAAGGCTGCAAATGGCAGGCTTAGGTGAACCTGAGGGCCTGACCACGGGCTGAGGGTCTGGGAGAACCTGACAGGGGGAGGCTGTGGGGGTCTGGGGGTTCCAGCAGGTACTGCTGGGTAGGGAGGGGCCTGGGGGTGTATAGGAGTCCCTGAGGTGGGTCTTGGGGAGCCTGAGGATGGCGAGAGAGCTGGAAGGGACTACAGAACCCAGAGAAGGTCCCTGTTTTCCTTGAAGGATCCTCCCTCCCATCCCGTGGGGTTTAAGTCCTCTCTCCCCTCAGGCTAAAGGATCTCATCAAGGTATGGCCCTCAGACAAGGGGGCCAGTTTCACCCCTTTGGTCAGGGGGAGGCTCCCTTTATCTGTGGCCAAGGCCTGAGAGGGGTTGCTTGAACCATGGAATTTGCAGAAAGATGGTTGTTGTTAGGTGCTGTCCAGTCGGTGTCCGACTAATAGCAACCTTGTGTATAACAGGCAAAACACTATTGTCAGTGCTTCTCTGCTGTTCATAGGGTTTTCAATGGCAGATTGTTTTTTGGGAGTGGATTGCCAGGTCCGTCTCCCAAGCCTACAGCACCTGGTGTTCCCAGGTGGTCTCCTATCCATGTTCTAACCAGGCCCAACCTTGCTTAGCTTCCGAGATCTGATGGGATCGAATGCCACAGGGCTACGGCTGCAGGCACAGAAAATGATAGGCATTTTTAAAAACAAATATTTTTCGTTTTTGCGGTGCTGGGGTGGAACCCAGGGCCTCTTGCGTTCCAGGTAAGTGCTCCACCACTGAGCTGCATCCCCAGCCCAGTTTTAATTTTTTCAGTTGAGTCAGGGTGTTGCTGAGTTATGCAGGCTGCCTCTGGCCTTGAACCTGTGATCCTCCTGCCTCTGCCTCCCAGGTTGCTAGGATGTGAGCCACCATGCCCGGCAGCCCTTGGATTTTTGAGACATGGTCTTGCTATATGTCGTAGGCTGGCTTTGAACTTGCTATATGGTGTGGGCTGGCCTTGAACTTGCCTCTGTGGATTGTGGTGTGTATATGCTTGTGTGCGTTGATCTGAATTCTCAGAGGGCCGGGGCCTCTGCCTTTGGGAGCAGCCCCTCCCTGTCTTTTCCCACTGGGGAAGGCCAGCATGACGCGGACCCTCCCGCCTGAGCCCCGGGACAGCCCACTACCCCTGGCTGGGCAAAGAGGGAATTCACGCTCCTTCTCAGGCTCCTGAGCTTACAGGAGCCAAGGATTTCGGTGCACGTGGTATCGGATGATCCATACTTGTGTGGCGTGGAGGCCATCTTCATGGCGCAGCTCTGGGCCAGCGCTGGCGTGGCCTGATGACCTAGGGGTTCGAGATGGGCTTCAGAAGCCAGAGGCAGTGGAGCTGGTGTGGGAGTCCCCTCCAGGGGTGGTCAGGGCTATCTTTTATTTTATTTATTTATATTTTTGCGATACTGGGGGTTGAACCCAGGTCCTCGTGCCTGCATGCTTTGCAAGTGCTGGACCACTGAGCTGCGCCCCCAGCCCATTTTTTTACTTTTTGAGATAGGGTCTCACTAAATTACGCAGACTGCCTCTGGTCTCGAACTTGCGACCCTCGTGCCTCCGCTTCCCAAGCCGCTGGGATTACAGGCATGCGCCACCACGCCCGGTGCTCAGGGCTATCTTGAGGCTTACCCAGCAAGGCAAAGGACTTGATCTTGGTCTCCCAGGGACATCTGTGATCAGAGGAGCGACTGGCTCTGCAGAGTGGAAGTGGGGGTGGGGCAAGACTGGGGGCCTGAAGGAGAGAGCAGGGAGACCCCAGAGGCCTGGGGGAAGCTTCAGGAGGAGAGTGGGCCAGGCTGTGGTGGCCAGGCATGAGGACACAAGCAAGGGACAGGCGGGGGGAGAGCCACCTAGGCCCCTGCCTGCCTCTTGTTTCAAGGAATCTTCCTGAGGTATATAATTACACATCCACATTTCACTCAGGTTAGTTTTGTGTTTTGGGACAGGGTCTCACTGTATAGCTCAGGCTGGCCTGGAACTTGCTGTGTAGCCCAGGGAGGCCTTCAGCTTGGTTAGATCTTCCTGCCTCAGCCTCCCCAGTGCTGGGATTACAGGTGTGCCCCACCACACCCAATTATCATAGTTTCTTTTTTTGTTTTTTTGTTTTTGTTTTCTTGCGGTACTTGAGGGCTGAACCCAGGGCTTCACGTATACTTTGCAAGTGCTCTACCACTGAGGTGCACCCGCAGCCCATTTTTTATTTTGTATCTTGAGACAGGGTCTTGCTAATTTATGCAGGCTGCCTCTGGCTTTGAACCTGTGATCTTCCTGTCTCCACCTCCCAAGGTGCTGGGATGACAGATGGGAGCTGCCACGCCCACCACCATAGTTTTAATACATTTATTGAGCTGTATATGCATTACCATTATCTATTTATTTAATAACTTGTGACTCATATTCTTATTTTTGTGGCTGAGGGTGGAACACAGGGCCTCATGGATGCTAGATGAGCGCTTTGCCACTGAGCCATACCCCAGCCCAATCCGGTGTGTTTGTTAGTTTGTTTATTTATTGTCCTTTTTTTTTTTTTTTTTT
>VMDO01014207.1:0-55433 GCA_007922755.1 Pedetes capensis | reverse complement strand
ACAGAAAAGGGGAAAAGAAACAAATTGTTAGAGAAAAATGGATGCATACAACATATTTTGTTCCCACTAACCTAATTTCAAAATTATCAACTTCATAAGAACACTTTAAAAAGATAACTCTTAGTAATAGTCTTTGACCTTATAGAAGCTATCATTTTAAGAACAAAAAGTTCATTAAAAGTATCTCTACAGCAGCTAGTCATTTTTGGCTGTCAAGGATAAATGATCTTTTGAGATTGCTAAAGCTACAACTCTTGAGTTTCTTTTAGAAAACACACTTTAAAGACTTTTCCTGAGTTATATTCTGTGATACACAAATGGTTGGTGACATTATTAAATATGCCAGTTGAAAGTGACTCTCTCTTTCATATAGAAATGTGCAAAACAGTGGCCTTAAGGACTGTCTAGCAATTGACAGCTCTGAGAAACCACTATACTGCTCTGAGATTATAATGGCAAAATTATCCACTTTTGCTATTAAATATTAACAAAGAAACTATAACTATTTGAACATTTGCATAGAACTTCAGATTTATCTTTATATGGCAGGGGTTTTTTTTTAGTATTTATTTATTTATTTATTTATTTATTTATTTAAAAAAACCAGCAGTTCTTTCACTGATTGTGATATTTGACTACAGCCTCTATTTCAGGTGAATGCATATTTTAATCCTCAGCCATTTGCATTTTAGTCAAAACTGTATTTAGTGTGTCCTTAATATTTGAGACAGAGGTATGTGTTTCTATTAGAATGCTTTCAACTGCATAAAACAGGCACCTCTATCCAAACTGGCTTTTAAAAATTACAAAAAGGAAGAGAATTTATTGTCACATATACTGAAGAGTCTGTGATGGTACCTAGTATTTGCTTCAAAGAAGGCTTTATCTAGGGTGTCTACAAGGATGTGAAAGACCTGGTCTCTCACTATTTTTCAGCACTACTTCTCAGCAATATTAGCTGCATTCTCAGGTCACTTGGCCCCACTTGCTTGGGCAGAACATCATGGCAGTGGGAGCATATGGCGGAGGAGTTTCTTCACCTCATGGTTAGACAGGAAGCAAAGATCCAGGAAGGAAAAGACCAGAAACAATACACCCACAAGTACCCACCCTCAATGACCTACTTCCTCCAGGTAGGCCCTACCTCCTAAAGTTCTCAGAACATCCCAAAACAGTATCACCATCTGGGGACCAAGTGTTCAATACATGAGCATTTGGGGGATATATCATATTCACATAGTGAATATAATCCCTAAATAACTATTAGTTATTATTTTTATTATTGTCTTTGTAATATAATAAGACACAAAGTCTTTCCTTTATTGAAGAGCCTTGCAACAACTAACATGAGTAATTAGGAAATAAGGGAAATAGAGAAAAGGATATCAATGGTATTTTTCAAGTAAAGTTATAATTTTTCCATGTTAAAAATAATTAATAGCATGTAATACAGAGCAGCAGTATGTAGACAGGGAATTACTGGAAAATCAAGCAGGATTCAGAAGAGGGCAGGGAACAAGGGACATCATTGCTGATGTCAGGCAGATTTAGCTGAAAGCAGAGAAATCAAAAAGATGTCTATCTATGTTTTATTGACTACACAAAAGCATTTAACTGTGTGGATCATAACAAATTATGGATAACATTTCGGAAAATGAGAATATCAGAGGACCTAATTGTACTCATGAGGCATCTGTGCGTGAACCAGGAGGCAGTTGATCATTAGAACAAGAAGACACTGCCTGATTTAAAGTTGAGAAAGGTGTGTGTCAGGGCTGTATACTTTCACCCTATCTCTTCAATTTATATGATGGGCAAATAATCTGAGAAGCTGGACTTTATGAGGAAGAATGCGGTACCAGGATTGGAGGAAGACTCATTAACAAGCTGCATTATACAAGTGACACAACTCTATTGCTGAAAGTGAAGAGTATTTAAAACATCTACTGATGAAGATCAAAGATTATAGCTTTCAAGCCGGGTTTGGTGGTGCACACCTGTAATCCCAGCGGCTGGGGAGGTGGAGGCAGGAGGATCGCAAGTTGGAGACGAGAAGCACTCTGTGTAACTTAATGAGACCCTGTCTCAAAAAAGTAAAAAAACTGAGCTGCGGGTGCAGCTCAGTGGTCCAGTACTTGCAGAGCATGCAAGCACAAGGCCATGGGTTCAACCCCCAGTACCACAGAAAAAAAAGAAAAAAAAGATTATAGCCTTCAACATCAGTTGTGACTAAACATTAACAAAACAAAAATCCTTATGAATGGGTCAGTATGCAACTTCACAATAAATGGAGAAAAGATTCCTGTTGTCCATGATTTTGCTTTGCTTGGCTCTATAATCAACACCCATAGGAGAAGCAGTCAAGAAATAAAAAGACACATTGCTCTGGGAAAAGCTGTGGCAAAAGATTTCTTCAGAGTATTGAAAAGTAAAGATGTCACAGTGAAGACGAGGGTGTGCCTGACTCATGCCATGGTATTTTCAGCCACATCATCTGGTTGTGAAAGCTGGACACTGAACAAGAGAGACAGGAAAAGAATTGATGCTTTTGAATTATGGTGCTGGAGATGATTATTGAATATACCATGGACTGCCAAAAGAACCAACAGATCTGTCCTAGAAGAAGTGCAACCAGAGTGCTCCTTGGAAGCAAGGATGGCCAGACTGCGTCTTACATATTTTAGACATGTAGTCAGGAGGGACCAATCCCTGGAGAAAGACATCATGTTTAGGAGAGTGGCAGGTCAATGAGAAAGAGGAAAATCCTCCACCAGATGGATTGACACAGTGTCTGCAACAATGGGCTTAAACATAAATAAGATTGTGTGCCTGGCACAGAATCAGCAAGTGTTTTGATCTGCTGTACATAGGGTCGCTATGAGTTGGACTCAACTTGCTGGCACCTAACAACAACAGCAACAATAGAGTGCCTGCCTGCAGTCGTACCACCGTGGCATCTGATCCTGTCAGATCTCTGAAGCTAAGCAGAGTCAGACCTGGTTAGTACTTGGATGGAAGACACCAGGTGTCTCAGCCTGGGAACACCAGGTGCTGTAGGCTTGGGAGAAGGACCTGGAAACCTACTCCCAAGAAAAATCAGCCACTGAGACCCCAATGAATAGCAGAGATGCCCTAACAATACTGTTTTGCCTGTTGTGCATAGGGTTGCTATGAGTTGGATACTGACTCGATTGCACCTATCAACAACAACAATATAGTAGCTTGCATAAAGCAGATGCTCAATAAATTTTTTGAGCCAAATGTGGTAGTACACACCTGAAATCCTGGCACTCAGGAGGCTGAAGCAGGAGGAGGTCAAGTTGGAGGCCAGCCTGAGCCTACATATACTGAGAACTTGCATAAAACAAACAAAAAAATTGAGCTAGTGAATATAAAGGAAGCATATTGTCTTTCTACCTATGTAGTGCTTAAGATTTCATGTGAAGAAAATGTTAGAATAAAAGCTTCACATCATGAATTAATGAAGTAATATTAAAATTCTCATTTAAGGTTTCTAGTACATCTTTTTTTCTTATGATCACTAATCATTTGCATATGTGCTGAAGTGAGAATGTTAAAAAAAAAAAAAAAGGGAAAACGCTTAGGAATTAGCAGTTCATCCAAGCAATAATTCCATTTTCTTGATATCTGTGTTCTTTAGAAATATGTTCCACCACGGAGCAATTATCCTCTTTAATAACATGTATAACATGCATTCACCTGTGCACATGCACACGTCTACACACACACATACACACACAAACCACAAGCAGTCATTTCTTGACACTTTAAACATTCCAGATTGGCTTCATTCCAGTTAATTATATTAAAACATCAAGAAAGTTAAGTATTAAAGATATAACTTCATCCTTCTTGAATTTATTTCTACTTCTTTTCTTTAAAATATAAAGATATGGCAGGGCATAGTTGAGTACTTCCTTCCCTGCAGCAGACAGTCCAGTTATGGCTTCTTGCTTTTACTCAAGCAGTATCTCTTACTGTGTGTAAAACAATGAGGCAGCAGAGGAGCTCAAATCTGTGTGAGTGATGGTGTGGTCACGTGTGCTGAAATCCTAGGGCAAGGCCACTGACAGAGATTCTGATGAGTCTCTCAACCCTCATCGTGGGGATGCCAGTAGCATTTGAGATGTTATGCCATAGAATTATTGGGAACCAAAATATTAAAATTACTCTCATGTGAGTATGAAACTCAGTCTTCTTGACATTTGAAGGAGGGATGATTCCTTTACAATTCTGTCATTTTCAATGCCAGTAATTGCCCACTGGAACAAAAGACTGATGAGGAATGGAATTGGAAACCTGGAGATAATTGAAGAATAACTTAGGTAACTAGACCCAGTCTTTGAAGAAGAACTCTATGGGGGAGGTTTTAAATGATCTTGAGTCTTGACCACAATTCCTTGGACACCACCACAGAAAAAGAAAACACTACTCTGTTTACAAGGGATCTGGAGAGTCAGCTATGCCAGCTTGAATTGATTTTTACAGCCATTTTCACAAATGATTTAAGCTGCTAATTAATTGGCAAATGTTCAATTCCCATCCAATCCAGTTATCTAGGTCAAGAAAATTAAACATGTCAATGCAGCCAGCAAAGAAAGAATTAGAAAAGTACTTTATTACTCTTTGAGATATATTCCTTGTTATGGTATACTAAACAACACACTTACCATGGTCAACTCAGAGTTTAAATATAGGCATATTTCCTACTTTATATGTAGCTTTATATTTTAAATCTGATTTAAGACAAACTTCTGGAGTCCAAGGGCCTTCTTCTAAAGGTTTTAGAAAAGAAGTAGAAGAGGGTACATTGCATACACAGAAGCCATCTTAAGAACATACTTCAGCTTACACATAAAATACACTTATTTTCTCTAAATTCATTAATTCATTCACACATTCATTTCATACATTTAATGCAATGCTAGCCACCATTCCAGGCCTTAGGGATGAAATGATGATTCAAAAAACAAATACTTTTCTCTGCCCTGGTTGGAGTTTTGAGTCTAATGAAGGGGATGGTTCGTAACTAGATAATCTTACAAATGATAAGAAATTCATCACTCAGGTGCCTATGAATGACAGAAAGACAGATAGAAGGAAGTGAAATAGATCAGGGAAGGCTTCTCTGAGAAGTGATGCTTGAGGTGAGATTAGAGAAACGGGATTAACTAGGTGAGGAGAGGAAGGAGTGATCCCAAGGAGAGAGATCAGCATGTACAAAGACTGTATGGTAGAAGAAAGAGAATATAGGGTAAAAGAAAAGTAACAGAACATTGTGCAGGGGCAAGGGCACAAAATAGACCTGAAGAGTAAGCACCTGCTGGGGTTTGTCCATACCTTATAAGCACTAATAGTCATTGAAAGAGTTTGAGGAGGAGGGTGATGTGGTTAGAATTACCATTGTGTAACCATCAATCTGGATGCAGTGTGGGGACTAGACTAGAGGAAGCCCAGAGGTGTGGTGAGGAGATCAGCTAGAATACTAAGAATAAGCCATTACTATTTTCTGGCAATGATAGTAGCTAGATGGAGATGATGCCAGTGGAGACAAACAGGTAAATGAAAAACTACCAAGATTTGAATTGGATTCAAAAAAGGAAAGGGGCATCTGGAATAGGCTTATGAAAAAAAAAGCAAGTGTTCTGGGTTGGGGAAGGAATGGTTAAAACACCAATACTTTACAAGGCCAAATACTTTTCATGACTCAGGCAATTGGCATTCTGAACCTAAATCCAGAATTGTTAATATTTTATGCTGTTCTGAGGCCTCACACTTGACATTCGGAGTCAACCTAAGACAAAACTAAGAAACTGTGGAGTTCTATTTCTGGGCATAATGATGGACATTCTCATTATAACAAAAGAAAATAATAGATAAGCTAAATGTATTTTTCTTTAAAGCCATCAAAGAGGATCATACATGTGCATGCACACACGTGTGCACGCGCGCATGCACACGCACACACAGTCTAAAACTAATTTCGGAGATGAACATATCCATCAAAGAAGAGCAAAAATTGATGACTCTTTTCCTACTTAGGGAAAATTGTCTAGCCTGAGGCAGGTGGGCCAGCAGCCATGACATGGGCAGAAAGAGTGCTGGAAGGAGGAGAAATCAGTTGAACTTTCAACAGTAGTGTGAGCTCTCATGAAATATTGGATCTGGAAGAGTCCCAAACACAAAAATAAATTTCTCAGGAAAAGAAGTCTGCACCCTGGGAAGTTTGCCAAGTGGGCAGCAGCTGGGGCAGAGAGAGATGTCCCCAGCCCTCATGCTACTTGAGTTCCAGAGCTCTTCTGGAGTTAAACCTGCAGGTGAAATCAGACTAAGCCAAACTGCAACCAAATACCCTTTGGTCCAAATCAAAAGATCAAAGAGATCAGCAATCCGGGAGTGACGCAAGAATTTACGGGTTATACTAAAAGACCAAGAGTGATCTTTATAATTTCACTGACAAGAAGAAAATTTAAGCTAGTTAAAGTTGTGTTGTACTTCCAGCTCAGCTGAACTCAGGATAGAATCTCAATAAAAATCTTCCCAAGCTTTTGCATAGAGGAAACAGAATGGCCTTCCTGAGAAAAACAAAACAAAAATATAGACTCCAGTTTAGTACTTATTGGTAACTTACTAGAAATGTCTAAAATACTGTAAAAATTGTGGGACACATAAAGAAGAATAATGTGGCCCATAACCCCCAAAATAAACAATCATAGAGGCAGATTCTCTAATGACCAGACATTGAAATGTAGATGCCATATTTGAAATAACTTTTAAATGTGTTAAAGAATTTAGAAATAAGCTAGGTGCTGTTGCACACACCTATAATTCTAGGGACCTGTGGGGTTGAGGGAGGAGGATCTCTAGCTTGAGGCCACAGGCATCTTGTGCAACTTAGTGAGATCTTGTCTCAGAATGTTTTTTAAAAAATTTTTTTAAGGAACCAGGAGTGCAGTACTGTGGTAATACATTTGTCTAGCATATGTGAGGCCATGGGTTCACCCCATAGTATTGCAGGAAAGAAATAATAAAAAGAATTTCAAAATAAAGATGAACATGCTACCTGAACAGAGAGGAATTTCATCATCTCATGAGGGAACCTGAAGCTCTAAAGAAGACAAAAAGAGAAATTCTAGAATAGAAATATATGCTATCTGAAACAAAAAAATGCAATTTATAAGCTTAAGTGCTGACTGAAACGTAAAGAAACACCAAGAATGCAAAGGTGAGTCAAAAGAAAATAGCCAAAATGAAGAACAGAAAGAAGAAAATTAAAGTACTGAATATAGCATCAGAAATACATAAGCTTACTAGCAAATGCTCTAGCATACAAGTAATTGAAACTCTCAGAACATATTCTTTCTCCAAAATGTAATCTAATTAGAAAAATGTCAAATATTTAGAATGTAAGCCATACACTTGTAAATAACCCTTAGGTTAAAGAAGAAATGACAATAGAATTTACAGACTATTTTGCACTGAGTGATAATGAAACCAGAACATATCAAAACTTGTGGGATGTATTTGAACCAGTGCTTAGAGGAAAAGTAATAGCTTTAAATGTAGGTATCAGAAAAAAGAATGATATAAAACCAAAGCAAAAGGCATAAAGACTGGTTAGGAAGAAATAAAATTATTTACAGTATAATTAGTTATATAGGAAATTCAAAGGAAATAAATTAGTAGGACTACTAAGTAAATTTAACAAAGTCATGGAATACAATGATAATATATAAAAATTAACTGTATCTCTACACTTGGGTGAGGGAGAGCAAAAGAGAAAGAAAAAAGGGAATTAAAATTTTAAAATGCTATCGATAATAGTATTAAAATGCATCAAATAACTAGGTATAATTTTAAAAATAGATATGTAAGTCGTCTATGCTTGTAAACTACAAAAATATTGCTGAGAGAATTTTTTTTTCTGTACTTGAAGTTTTATCTCAGGTCCTTGCATATACTTTGCAGGTGCTCTACCACTGGGCTGCCCTCACCTGTTGTGCAGGCTGCCCCAGGCCTGGAAATGGAGACTCTCTTGCCTCAGCCTCCTGACTTGCTGGGATTACAAGTAGTTGCTATGGCACCCAGCTACTGAGAGAAATTTGAAAAGATCTAAGTAAGTGGAGAGATATACTGTGTTCAAAGTTGGAGGAGTCATTGTTGTTAAGATATTCATTCCCCTCAAATTGTTGTTAGATGCCTTTGAGTCAGAGATCATGTATCATTTATGAAATTCTTTTTCCCCTTTATTGATAAATACTGGGGGAGTACAGAGTAACACAGCATTTGCTTTTTCCATTGTGTACCTATGACATCACTTTTGGTTACATTTTCATCAATTTACAAAATTTATGGAAACTTTTGATTAATATGTAGTAAAACTCATATGCATTTATGGGTTATATTCCCCTATTTTCCCATGTACTCATGAAGTTGCCTCATTTACATTGAGATTACCCTCTTCCCCTTTATCCCTTTACATTGTTTCTCCTCCTCTTCCTATATTCCACAACCTTCACTTCCTTTTGCTACTCCCTTCCCTCCTCCTTTCTACTCTGCTTATATTTTTCCTTTAGCTAAGTTATTCATTTTTATATATCTGCTTATGTATAGTTTTTTCTTCTTTAATTAAGACTCAGCTCCCACATACAAATGAGAATATGAGGTATTTCTCTTTTTGAGCCTGTGTTCATTCACTTAAGATAATATTCTCTAGTTCCATCCATTTTGCTGCAAATGACAATATTTCATTCTTTTTATTGCTAAGTAATATTACATGGTGTATATATGTATATGTACCACAATTTTTTTATTCATTCTTCTGTTGGTGGGCATCTTGGTTCATTCTATATTCTTACAATTGTGAAGAGTGCTGCATTAAATATGGAGTCGAAGTTGTCTCTGTGGTATGATGATTTGTCTCCCTTTGGGTATATTCCCAGGAGTGGTATAACTGGGTTGTATGGGAGTTCTATTTTTAGTTTTCTGAGGAATCTCCATATTGATTTCCATAGTGGTTGAATTAATTTATAGTATCACTGTCAGTGTAAAAGAGTTCCTTTTTCTCTGCATCCTCACTAGCATTTGTTATTATTTGTTTTGTTGAACTTTGCCATTGTTACTGGGGTTAGATAGAATCTCAGACTTGTTTTGATTTGCATGTCTCTAATGGCTTGGGATACTGAACACATTTTTCATGTGTTTCTTAGCCGTACAAACTTCTTCATTTGAGAATTGTCTGCTCATTTCCTTTACCCACTTGTGTATTGAGTTATTTGTTGTTTGGGGATTTGTTTCCATGAATTCTTTGTAAATTCTAGAAATCAGTCCCCTGTTAGATGTGTTGTTGTTGTTATTGTTACATGATATATAGGATGTGAATATTTTCTCCGATTCAGTAGGCTCTTCCTTAACTGTGTTGTTTCTTTTGCTGTACAGAAGCTTTTTAATTTCATGTAATCCCATTTATCAATTTTTGGTGCCATTTCCTGGGCAACTAGAGTCTTGTTAAGGAAATACTTTCTGATGCCTATGTATTGGAGCATGTTTCCTATCTTTTCTTCTAGTAGTTTTAAAGGTTGAGGTCTCTTATCCATTTCCAGTTGACTTTCATGCACATTAAGAGATATGCATGTATGTTCATTTTTCTGTAGATGGATGTCCAATTTTCCCAACACCATTTGTTGAAGAGGCTATCTTTTCTCCCTTAAGTGTCCTTAGTCACTTTGTCAAAGATCAGGTGGCTGTAGTTGTGTGGGTGTATCTCTGGATGTTCAGTTCTGTTCCATTGGTCTTCAAGCCTATTTTTGTGCCAATACCAAGCTGGTTTTGCTACTATAGACCTGTAGAATAGTTTAAAGTCAGATATTGTGATCCTGCCTGCACTAGTTTTGTAGTTTAAGATTGTTTTTGGTATATGGGGTCTTTTGTGTTTCCACATGAATTTTTGGATTGTTTTTTCTATTTCTGAAAATTTTGTCATTGAGATTTTAATGGGAATTGCATTAAACATGTAAATTGCTTTTGGTAATATAGCCTTTAACTTTCAGGCTTTTGTGGTCTTTGTGAATGAGGTGAGTCTCTTGATTGCCACATATCACGTTAATGTTTTCTACTCTGTGGGGCGCATGCTTCCCCATCAGGCCCAGATGTTCAGACAGGCGGCATCACCACACACACACAGATACTAAACACAATTCACTTGGGACCCTCGGGTGAGGGTCACAGACTCCTGCGGCCCTCAGGATTGCCATCGGAGATGGGAGAAAGGAAAAGCCTGAGGTGCTTTTACCTTCCAGGGACAAACACCCATGTGGGTGGTCTTGGTGATCATGAGGAGAGAGTTCTTGCTTTGTTGGTGGTCAGACAGAAAGAGAGTTCTTGTCTAGTTGGTGGTCGAAGGTCTGGGTGAGAGAGAGAGAGATCTATCCTCATCAGTGGTTTGGGCATGAGAGAGTTCTTTCCTTGTTAATGGTTGCAGCAGGGAGAGAGAGTTCTTTCCTTACCGAAGGTCTGGGCGAGGGAGAGAGAGAGCTGTTTCCTTATCGGTGGTCCAGGTGGAAAATCAGGCAAGCTGCCCTAGTGCAGCTCCTTATATAGCTCACCCACGGAATAGCCTGAGCCAATCAGCTTTGAGTCCAATTGCCCAATCAGGTTCAGGGGATTTGTGAAGGGTTTTGTACAAATGTCTAATCAAGTTACTTTCATTTTCCCTAGATTTCTAATTTACAAATCAGATATTCTAAAGCTGTTTTCCCAGTTTGGGTTTTTTGCCAATTTTCTCCCAATTTCTCCCTACACTAATCCAAATGACCAGCCTATGTCTATTGAGTGGTGAGTTAAGACCATCTACATTGAGAATAATTCTTGAAAGCAAAATATTCTGCATCAGTTTGGTTTTTGCTTCTATTATTTTCTGTTCATATTCAGTCTATTATTTTCTTAATTTCTCCTCATGTTTATTATTCATTCCTTTGATCTTGTATTGAGGTTGTCCTATCCCTCCCAAATATGATGTTTCATTGAGGATCCTCTGCAGTTCTGGCTTGGTGGCTGCAAATTGCTTAAACAAGTCAATATATAGAATGTCTTGAACTCATCATCTATTTTAAAGGATATCTTCACTGATAGTGTAATCTTGTTATTGTTGTTGGATGCCATCGAGTCGAGTCTGACTCATAGTGACCCTCATAGGGTTTTCAATTGCTGACTGTTTCAGGATTGCCTTGGGAGTGGGTTGCCACATCCTTCTCCCATTTTTGTGGTGCTGGGAATCAAACTCGGAACCTCAGAGACTGCAGAGCAGCACTTTACCAACTGAGCTAAATCCCAGCCCCAGTGTAATCTTGGTTGGCAGTTATTCTTTTTCAGGACTTGAATGATGTCTGACCAAGATTTCCTTGCCTTTAGGGTTGTCCCTGAGAAGTCAGCTATTTTCTGATGTGTTTGCCTTTGTAAATGAGTTGGTGTTTCTCTCTTGTAGCTTTTAGAGTAGGTTCTTCGCTCTCTAAATTTAGCATTCCAACTCTAATGTGTCATGGAAAGGACCTGTTCTGATCTACTCTTTTTGGAGTTCTGACACTTTAGTTGTATATGTATCTTATTCTTATCTTTGTTTTGGGAAGTTTTCATCTAAAATCTGTTGAAATACATTTTGTATTCCTCTTGTGTTGTTTTCAGCTCCTTTGTGGACCCCCTCAATTCATAGATTGCACCTCTTCATTTTACCAAAGACCTCTTGAAAATCTTGGTCACATTGCTTCATGTTTTTCTTTCTTAGCATCTGAATAGATAAGGTGGTCCAGTTCTTTCTCAGAATTAGATATTCTGTTTTTGGCTTCATTTATTCTGGATATTGTAGATTCTAGTGTAATATTAACTTGATTTAATTTGTTCTGTATTTCCAGCATTTCTAATTGATTCTTCTTCAGAGTCTGGATTTCTTTGGTGAATTTTCTTCCATATTGAACACTTTTCTGTCCAGCATTTCAATTGCTTTCATTGTGGTGTCCTTGAGATCTTTCAGCATATTTATCAGTAGACTTCTAAACTATTTTTCTGGTATCACTAAGACTTCGGTTACTTTGAGATTGCCCATTGAAGGGCTTTGGTCTAGAGGTTTTGCCTCCATCCTGCCCTTTTGTTTCTTGTGTTTTTTTGTTGAAGTTTGCTCATTGTTTTATTTGGGCACAAGGTCTGCACAATGTACAGGTTTTAGGAGTATAAATTCATTTTTGACTAATGAACCAACAGTTAATAATCAGAAGCCCAGAACTGCTCTGTCCCCTCACAGACTGATAGAGAAATGAAAAAAGAGAAAGAAATGAAAGAAAAGGAAGGTGAAAATTTTATATATGGTATTGATAGAGATAAAATTAAAAAATTGACCATAAACCCAGTGCAGTGGTGCATGCCTATAGCCCCAGCAACTCAGGAGGCAGAGGCAGGAGGATCACAAGTTCAAGACTAGAGGCAGTCAGCATAATTTAGTGAGACCTTGTCTCAAAAAGTTAAAAAAAAATTGATCATAAACACAGAACTGTGCACATTACAAAACCAAATTTCCATGCCATTCAACTCCCTCAGGGAAAAGAAAAGGAGAAAAAAGGAAAAAATGGGAAACAAAAAAAAGAAAAAAGAAAGTATACACACACACACACACACACACACACACACACACACACACACACAGTATTAACAAAAAATGAGAACAAACAATCAATCATACAGTGCAGTATACATCACAAAAGCAGGACCTCAAAGCCATTCTAATCTCTCAGGAAAGAAGAAAAGAAACAGAACAGAACAGACACAGAAGCTGAAAACAAACCCACAAACAAGAAGTAAAAACAAAGCAAAGAAAAACAACAACAACAACAAAAACCAGCTTGCCTTAGTTGACTAGTTAATTCAGGCTGTTTGAGTATCACTCAGGTCCTTATGACATCCATCTTATACCCAGAGGTTGTCAAACAGTCCCACCCCTCCCTTTCTGATTCGTCTGATTCTCCAGCTGTCTGGCTCACTACCACCAATTTCCCAAGTGTAGTGCCTCTGGTGGCCACTCCCTCCTTAGCTTAGCCATGTGTATGTGTTTCCACGTTTACGTGGGTTAGGTCTGCCAGGTCTTGCTCCTTGCCACACCTCTTGCCTAAATTTTCCAGGTGGGCCACTGCCCCTATTAGCTATCTCTGTCTGCACTGTGGTTTGTCACGCCAATGTTAATGTCGGGGTCTTTTCCCCTGTGTGTCAGGCTCTGTTCCTCAATTTCACGATTCCACTGCATCAAGGAGATTTCCCACACACACTCTCTCGCCAGAAGCGGGCAGATCAGAGGGAAGGGTTTCTGCACAGCACCCATGCAGCAGGGATGATGGAGGGGTGCCCTCACCACTCTCTTTGACTCGACCAGGCTTCGGGTCTCACTCAGCGACCTGCCCTGCCCTGTGGGGTGCATCACCAGTGCTGGACTAGCAGGATGACAGTGCATCACCTCCAATCGTTCTGAGGCTTGTGCTCTCCCATGGAATTCACACTACATGGAAATCTTGCCACAGACTGTGCAGCTTGATTCATGGCAGCAGATGACAGCTGGTCAAGTCACGGACACCACACTCACTGGCATGTCCTGGTTTCAGGGCTCCCATACTGATCCCACACTGTAGTGGGCAAGATAATACCATGTCACCCCTAGTCAGTCTGAGGCCTGCACTTTCAGGCAGAACTCACACCATGCCTACTCTATCACAAAATGTGTAACCAGGACGTCCATGGCAGGAAGATTGTGGATTCTATCACTGGCACCAGGCTCGCCATATTTACCAGCACTTCCTGTCTTTGGGTTTCACTCACCAGAGTCGGGGCCAGGGGTTAAGCTCAGTTGGTAGAGTGTTGCTCTGCAGTCTCTGAGGACCCAGGTTCAATCCCCAGTACCGCAAAAATGGGAGAAGAGTGTGGCAATCCACTCCTGAATCCATCCCTAAACAATCAGCCATTGAAAACATACCCAACTCCACCTCACCTGACAACAATAACAGCACCAGAGTCACTCCATAAAATGTGTCACCAGCGCCTTGTCAGCAGGATGATGGCATGTCACTAGGGCTGGGCACAGAGGTGGATCCAAGCCCTAGGCTCCCATTTGGAATTCTCCCTGCACTGTATGCACTCAGTGCTCTGTGGATGGGATGGTAAGGGATCATCTGCTGCACTTTCTCAGGTGCATCTCTGGCTTGGACTCCCCCTCCAAACTCTCTCCACAATCTGTACAACCCATGTCCTGTTGGTGGAGTCAATGATGGTCTTCTTGCTGGCAGGGTTCTGTTAAGGTACTAATTTTCTCTTCCTGTTGGGACAAAGCTCCATGTTTCTGATGGCAATCACTCTGTCCTGCCATGTTGTTTCCTCCTCCTGCTCCTTCTTTTTATTTTTCTGCAGTTGATACTACCTACCCAGCTCTGTATTTTTTTATTCCTTCTCTCATCTTATTTTTTTGCTATATCAATCTGTTCAGTATGAAGTTTAAACCATTATTAAGCTCTCCTGTTTCTCCAGGTCACAAGGCAGGTGTTATCTGTCTTCCTCGATCCTCCCTCATCTGGTTTTCAATGGCTGATTGTTTTGAGATTACTTCAGAAGTGGATTGCCACGTCCTTCTCCCATATTCTTCACTATAGCATGGAAAAATTATTTGGGGATGATCATATGCCTACATGCAAAAACAAAATAAAATAGAAAAGCAATTCTAAAGATCCTACAAAGAAACTCAAAAGAATATCTTCATGATTGAGATAGTCAGAGATATTTTGTCATAATGTAGAAAGCACTAAGTGGAAAAATGATGTTCAGTTTCATTAAAATTAAAAGCTTCTATTCATCAAAGATACCATTAAGAAAGGGAAAAAAGGCAAGCTATAGACTATGAAAAAAATTCACAATACACACACATGAAAAGAGATTCATTTCAAGAATATATAAAGTTCTATAAATAAATACATTTTTAAAAAATAGCCTAATTACAAGCCAGGTATCTTCATGCATGCCTGCAATCCCAGTGACTCAAGAGGATCATGAGTTTGAGGCCAGAGGCAACCTGCACAACTTAGTGCGACCATGTCTCAAAATAAAAAGTAAAAAGGGGGCACTTTCTTAGCCTGTGTAAAGCTTTGGGTCCAATCCCGAAGTACTGTGGGGGAAAAAAATAAAACAATTTGAATGAATATTTCCCATGTAAAGGTATAAGAATATGCAACAAATACATGAAAATGTTAATATTTTAAATCATCAGAGAAATGAATTAAAACCATATTGAGATACTGCAGTCCAGCTAAAATTAAAGACTGACCACATCAAATGTTGACAAGGATATGTTGATGTTGTTGTTGTTGTTGTTAGGTGCTGTCGAGTCGGTATTCGACTTATAGCGACCCTACATACAGCAGACAAAACACTATTGTTAGTGCTTCTCTGCTGTTCATAGGGTTTTCAATGGTGGATTGATTTTTGAGAATGGGTTGCCGGGTCCATCTCCCAAGCCTACAGCACCAGGCAGTCTCCCATCCAAGTACTAACCAGGCCCAACCCTACTTAGCTTCCGAAATCTGAAGGGATTGGATGCCACAGGGGTATGGCTACAGGTGATAAGGATATAGAGTGACTAGAACTCCTATACATTGCTGATGAGAATGTAAAAAGATACCATCACTCTGGAAAACAATTGGCAGGTTTTTATATATAATCTACTATGTTGTTGTTGTTAGGTGCTGTCGAGTCGGTATCCAACTCATAGCGACCCTCATAGGGTTTTCAATGGCTGACTGTTTCGGGATTGCCTTGCCAGTGGATTGCCAGGCCCTTCTCTAATTTTTGTGGTGCTGGGAATTGAACTCGGTACCTCAGAGACTGCAGCGCAGCGCTCTACCAACTGAGCTAAATCCCAGCCCCATAATCTACTATATGACACAGCAATTTCACCCCTGGGAATATGCTTCAGAGAAATGAAAATATATGCCTACAAAAAGCCTTGAGTATAAACATTTACATCTGTTTTACTTGTGATAGTAAAAAGCTATTATAAAACACAGACATCCATCAAAAGAAGAGTAAATAAGTCAATTATGGTATATTTATAAATGGAATTCTGTTGTTGTTGTTGTTGTTAGGTGCTGTCGAGTTGGTATCCAACTCATAGTGACCCTACGTACAATAGGTAAAACAGTATTGTTAGTGCTTCTCTGTTATCCATAGGGTTTTCAATGGCTGATTGTGTTTTTTGGGGGGAGTGGGTTGCCAGATGTTTCTCCCAAGCCTACAGCACCTGGTGTTCCTAGGCAATCTCATATCCAAGTACTAACCAGGCCTGACCCTGCTTAGCTTTCGAAATCTGACTGGATCGGATGCCACAGGGGTACAGCTGCATGCAAATGGAATTCTGGTCAGTAATAAAAAAGAGCTAAAGGTACATGCAACCACATGAATGAATATACTAAGTGACAAAAGCAAGACTGAAAAAAGTGCATACTGTGTGATTAGATTTATATTAAGTTCAAGAACTGGTAAAAGTAGGATATGGCAATAGAAATTAGAACAAAAGTTGCCTCTGCTTGTAGTTGTTAGGTGCCATTGAGTCCAGTCTGACTCATAGCAACCCTATATACAACAGATAAAACACCCCCTGACACTGCCATGCTGGGCACTATGTCAGCGCTTTTCCACCATTCATAGGGTTTTCAATGGCTGATTGTTTTTTAGGAGTGGGCTGCCAGGTCCATCTCCCAAGTCTATAGCACCCAAGGTTCCTGGGCAGTCTTTCATCCAAGTACTAACCAGCCCCGACCCTGTTTAGCTTCTGAGATCTGAAGGTATCAGACGCCAGGGGGCTATGGCTACAGGCTTGTTGCCTCTGTTGGGCTGAGGAAATGGACTGGAAAGTGATACCAAGGACCTTTCTGGGTGATGAAAATTTAAAGTAACCCATTGTCAAAGTCCATTGAACCTTAGATTTACATATTTTGCTGTAAGCAAATACCTCAATAAAGGAAAGAGGGGGAAAAAACTCAAGAAAGCAAGCACACTGTACCACATGAAAAGAAAGCACACACTAAACTGTAGATTCCATTCTTTATCCAGAATATTGAATCTATTATAAAAACATGACTTCACAAAACAAGAGAACATAAGTAACATAAAATTAGGCAAACTACCAAAGTTTTGCTTTGAAAACACACAGCAGGATTTCTTAAGAAATAAATTTTTACACAACCTGAGAGATTCCCCCTCCCGCCATCCAAGTGTGTTTCTTTACTGACAGAGTGAGCCCGGAGGGGAATGTAACACTTAAATCCCAGTCACAGTGAAATCTAGTTCCTGTGGTCATCCTCCAAGATAATGAGGGGCAGCCTGATGGAAAGAATTGGGCCCTGGAACTAGGCAAGCCTAAATACAAAGCCTACCTGTGCCTGGTAGCTGCTGGGTCACTGGGGCTATATTGCTGGCCAAAATGGACCTCAATGTCCTTGGAAGCGAAATGGAGAAAGGATAGTTACATAAGATCAAAGAAGGTAACATCTGGAAAACTTGCTTCACACCCAAGCAACCTCCATGATTAGTTGTTGTAGTTATAACTAGTGACTAGGAGGTCACTGAGGGGAGGTAGTGAAAGCAGGTAAGAGCTAAAGCCATTGGGAGGGAGGTGTTATTGTTGCCAACCAAGCAACCCACAGTCATGGCTGGGAATGTTGTTCCCTCTGAGATGTTTGTTGTCTTAAGAGAACCATTGGAACCATCATATCCTCCCTCATTTAATGGTTCCAGAGGTCTGATTGTAAGATGTCCCTTACCAACCACCATAAACCAGCGCTAGCTCACAATGACTACCAGGATTTTCCATAATCTGAACATAATTTCAGGAATCATTTTTTAAGGATAATCAAAATTGTATCACCAGATCACCTCAAATTCCATTCCTTCAAAAGAACATATAGTAAGAATGGATTGATGATTTCTGCTCACTTTTCTAAACATCGGTTTAGTACCTCAGTGTTTTCCACAGTGAGATCCTGTTTGTACCTGATATGTACTCTGTTTTACAATTGAAAGGAAATATAACATTCCTAAGGTTTGCATTTGGATTATCTATGAAATTTGAAGATAACTAGACATTATGTATAATCTGAGAACAAAACAGGTATTTCTGGTTTTACACTGTGATCATCACATCACTTCAGAGAATTTCCAAATTGCAAGTGATCTTTTTAGAGATGAAGAAATCCTCTCATACCACTACCTCCACAACACTGCTCACTGATAATCTGTGGCTCGCTGTCATTTGTATTGTTATGAATGTTATTCCTTTAATACATAATTGGAGAACTCAAATTGGGAAGTGTTTTCTTACATTGAATTAAAATCTTCTCTATCAAATATTCTTTCAGGATTTCTTATCTATTCTTCAAGGAAAGCCAGAATTAACACCCTTCCCCTACACATAACAGGTCTTCCCTCATGTGTTTATCTGTTTTTCATTATAATAACAAAATACCAGGGTCAGGGTACTTAAAAGAGGTTTACTTAGCTCACTGTTCTGGAGGTTGAAAGTTCCATCAGTGTAGTGCCAGCTGTCGAGAGGACTTCATTAAATGCATCACCTCATGGCAGATGGCACTACAGTGGCAGGAGCTATTGATGAGACAGGAAGCCAGAGTGAAGGGCACAGGCCAGTCTTAAAACCTCTCACTATGCCCCATCTCTGAAAGGTCCCACCACCTTTCAACATTGCCACCCTGGGGACCATGTACCAACCCATGTACCATTGGGGGACAAACAAATCCAAACCATAACATTTCACTTTGGAAAGGGCCTGCAACCTCCCTGACTGCATCATCAGAACAAATCTGTCCAATATGATTCTACCCTTAAGCCCTTGCTGTTTTCTTCAAGGTGTTTATCAAAATTTGCAATTGTCTTATTATGTCTTTTTTATAAGAGAATGTTTACTTTATGAGAGGTCACAGTGCCAGACATAGTGACACATGCCTGTAATTCTATCAATCAGGAGGCTGAGGCAGGAGGATCATGAGTTCAAGATACCAATCACAAGTAGTAGTTTCCCAGGTTACCCACAATGATCTAGCTACAACTTAAAAGTTCCTATGACCCATTCTCATCTTCTATAATCACCAGAGTAGCTCACAGAAATCAGGAAAGTTTACTTACTGTCACAATTTGAATGTAAATTGTTCCCCAAAGGTCATGTACCTTAACATTGTGTCACCAGCTGGTGCTACTGTCCTGGGAGGTTATAGAACCTAGGGAGGCAGGATCTAGCTGGTGGAAATGAATCACTGAGGTAGGCCTTTGGCAGTTTCTACCAGACCTAGAAGCTCTTTCTGTCTTCTCTGTGATGCTATGAGGTTGTCTGCTACATTCCCTTGTCTTCTACCATTGCCACACCTGCCCACTGCCATTATGGACTGATCTTCTAACTGTGAGCTTCCAATAAACACTTTTCTCCATAAGTTTGTTTCGGTTGATTTTGTGTTACAGTAAATGACAACTGACTAATACACTTACTATTGTTGATTTATTCCAAATGTTATTCTAAAGAATGCAAATGAACAGCCAACTGAAGAGACAGAGTGAAGTCTGAAAGGGGCCCAAGCATAGGAGCTTCTCTCTCCGTGAGGTTTGGGTGTGACATCCTCCAGGCTCATGGATGTGCTCATCAACTTGTAAGTTCTCTGAACCTGTACTTGTGGAATTGTTTTGAAGGCTTTCTTCATCACATGAGAACAATTGATTATTAACACCCTTTTTATTCCTTCTGCTCTCCCTAGAGGATGAGGGAGTGAGGCTAAAGTTTTCATGCTTCTATTCATGGCTGGGTATTTCTGGTGACCAGTTCCCAACTATAAGCCCACCAAGAGTTGCCTCATTAGAACAAGACACTCCTATTACCCAGGAAATTCCCAGGGACTTAGCAGCTCTGTGTTCAATGATCCTATCACTCAGAAAGTTACAAGGTCTTAAGAGCTCTGTGTCAGGAACCAGTGTCAAGGACAAAATATTAGACCAAAAGATTCTCCTAGCATCCCTATCTAGAAGGGTTATAAGCACTCTGTGTCAGGAATCAGGGGCAGAGACCTATTTATATTTCTTATTATTTCACATTGAACAATACCAGTGGTTAAAAATGTAACCAATTAATTCGTGAGCACATGTCTTTAGATGTTTAAAAATAGCAAGTATTCTCTCCTTAGCTTTCTATGATCTGGGTATATATCTTTATTCCTTCCCAAAGGCTTCTGATTATAAAGACCCAGAGAGCAAGCAGATAGCACTCTCTGTGAACTGGGTTGGTACCAAGTAGTAGAAAGCAGAGAATTTGTCAATCTGGAGAGTGTACAGGCTTTGTCCAAAGGCATTTTAATTCCAAATGTTTTTAACCATGAGGACTGTTGAGCACAACGTGTCTGTGGCTGGATGGGCCCACAGGCCTCTGTTTTACAAGTCCTCCTTCAACCCTTCTTCCTCAAACATAGTTTCCAGGTCCCCCATCTCCTTCCTCTGGAAATATTCCAGTTTGAGAGTGTCTCTCTTAAAGTTTGCTTAATTGGCCAGCAGTCACAGTCTATGGGGCCCAGATTACAAGGGACTGTTACCTTCTGTGGTTTGGATATGAAACGAGTCTCCATGCAGCTCAGAAGGCCTGAGGTCTCTCAGCAGATGTCTGGAATTGTTGCTGGTTCCAACTGAGTTTGTAGTCAGTATGTCTTTTTTCCCCATGAGCTGCTGACAAGCCACTTAATGATAATAATATTTAAGAAATAGGCTAAACAAAGACCTCTGGCCTTGGAAGAACCCAGACCATATATTTATTGATGATATTTTCCCTCAGCACAAGTCTTGACAAGATGAGCAGGATTCTTCATTTGCTAGGGTCTCCCATAGACTGGTGAAGCCCAAGCAATTGATTCAATTACAAAGGCATAATCCAACCGCTTGCTCTTCCTGACTGAAATAATTAAACTAGACTAATAGTTCCTATAGCTAGATGCATACTAGAATCACCTCTGGCCCCATCCATGAAGATTCTGACTGATTAAGTCTGGGTGACCAGAAAGCTGTACTAGCAACAAGTTCTCCAGGTGAACTGGCGCTTCTGAGGACCTGAGTTTGGGAAACACATCTAGATCAACAGTACCACAATCATTTGCAAAGTTTTCGAAACTTAGGGAAATGAAGCTTCTTACGTGGCAGATGCACCTTAACGTTTCAGAGCCACAGACTTAGCTTAGGGTTGACAAACCTTTTATTAAAGAGCCACAGAGCAAATACTTCAGGCTCTGTGCACCAGGAGGCAGAATTGAGGCTGTTACATGGATACTTCTATAATTGTTTAAAATGTAGCCATTTGTTGTGGGTGGAATTGTGTCCCCAAGAGAGCATATGTCAATGTGTTAATCCCCAGGACCTCAGAATGTGGCCTTGTTTGGAAATAGGCTCTTTGCAGAGGCGATCAAGTTAAGATGAGATCATTAGGGTGGGTCTCAATCCAATGTGATTGGTGTTCTTATAAAAGGAGAAATTTGGACACAGAGGAATGACAGTGTGACAATACAAGAAGAACATCTTCTGCAGCTACGGAAAGCCTGAGGCCATCAGAAACCAGGAGAGAGGCAGAGAACAGATCTTCCCTCATAGCCCTCAGGAGGAACCAAGCAGGCTGACATCTGGATTTGAACTTCTAGCCTCCAAAACTGTGAGGCAATAAATCTGTTATTTAAGCCACTATGTTCATGGTACTTTGTTATGCAATCCCAGGAAACCAATATACCATTTATAAATGTAAAAATAATTCTTAGCTCCAGGGCCATATGAAAACAAATGATCCCAAACTTAGCATCTTGAGACAACACACATTTGTTTGCTCAGAGTTGTATGGGTCAGAAGTCTAGGACATTGTGGCTGGGATCGTTGCTCAGGATCTCACAAGATGTTGGCTGGCTGTGTTCTCATGTGATGCTCAGGCTCCTCCTCCAAGCTCATTCCTGTTACTGGCAGGATTCAGTTCCTTGCAGGTGTAGGGCTGAAGTCCTCATTTTTCTGCTGGCTGGGGATTGCTCTCAGCCCTTTACAGCCATTTGATGATCTTTGCACATGGCCCCTCCATCTTCAAAGCTATCAATTGCATGTAGCAGCCTTGAGGCTTCAACTCTCTAACTTCCCCCTTCTACCTTCTTCATCTGCTTTTGAAGGACTCCTGTGATTAGGTCAGGGCCAGCCAGATAGCCTCCAAATCTCAAGGTCAACCGACTTTAGACTTTACATCTTCACAATCCCTTTCACATCAAGAAACAAACAAACAAACAAAAACTTCCACATCAGCACCCAGATTTTACTCAATAAACAGGGGATGGGAATCTTGGGGCTTCTATAGAATTCTGCCTTCCACAGAAAAGGAGCTCCTAGATGTCATGATCATGGGGTCAGGGGATGGCACCCCAACCACTCTCTTCCTGCTAGGGGAAGGGACAGCTGCTATGCTTCCCACTTCCTGTTTCCTGAGCCTATGGAATTCCCTTGGTTCCTCTCATTCCCAAGCTTAGTATCCGAGCCTCTCATCAAAGCTGGTGACTTGTAAGAAATAAACAAATCTCTCATTACCTAATGTTAGCTGCAACCTACCTCTGTTACTTGCAATCAAGAAAGCTAATTGTCTCAATCTCCAATAATGTCCAACAATTCATTATAACATAGGATCCTTATGTAAGTGGGGATAGCTGTGTGTGGTAGAATCGGGAAGATCAGAGGTATTTGGGGAGTTTTGTCAAATCTTATACCCCACCCCCAAATTCTGATGTGCTAAGTTGTTTGTTATACTGAATTTAACTTTATATTTTCCTAAACCTAACCAGGGCTGGGGTTTAGCTCAGGTGGTAGAATGCGTGCTCTGCACTCTCTGAGGACCTGGGTTCGATTCCCAGCACCACAAAAGGGAGAAGGATGTGGCTATCCACTCCCAAAACAATCTCAAAACAATCAACCACTGAAAACCCTATGAAGGTTGCTATGAGTGGAACCCAACTCAATGGCGCCCAACAAAAACAAATTTTTCCTACAGTCACAACCAATGCTTCAAGTTTTGGATTTTGAACCTGAGTTTGCATACAAGGTCATCTCCTGATACAAACCCTGCTAGTATGTGCAGGGTTTCCAGGTTGGCTTCAATAGAAGAACACAGGTAGCAACTTTTCCCTTTCTAATCCAAAAATTTCTCCAAGGAATTTTTTTGTTATGTGGGGTAAGAGTATTTTGTCCTAAGGACTCAATCTGTTACCTCCTTTTCTGACCCTAGATATATCCCAGGTATATAGCTTCCCTGAACTGAACAGGGTGGTTGGAATAGGTAGAGTGGCTAAGTTGTCCAAAATGCATAGAAAAAGAAAAACAAAGCATCTCCCACTCCCCTGAGCCTTGACAGCAACCTTTATGTGGAAAAATGTGTTTGTGGCAATTCTTCCTTCCTTCTTTTGTTGAACTTAGCTGGAAAAATCGTTGCCAAGTGAGGAATGGCTGGCCCTGGGCAAAACAGGCTGTATATTTCCACAGACTACTCCAGCATAAACAGACCACACTTGTTATTTAGTGACAATCCAGCAGCTCCTCTGCATAGGGAGACCAAGGCCTCATCCTGGGAAATGGGAAAACAGATGGAGTACATTCTTGGACCAATCTTTCTCCTCTTCCACCCCTTCACAAACACCTCTCCCTCTCTTCTCACATTCCCTTGTATAGCTTCAGGCATCCTAGAACATGGTATTTAACACTTAGCTCCAGGATACCATGCTCAATAGCCTTGAGGGAGCCTTGGTTTTCAGGAGCAGGCTGGGAAAGGTAATGGAGATATTTCTTACTCCTAAATCTTCATTAGCAAGCACAAGGGATGCTTGAACAGTATAGAGAGGAAGCATTCACACTCTGGAGCTTGAAAGACTGGATTTGAATCTAGTTGAACCACTGTATTTGTCAGGGAAAATGGTATCTGCATAAGCACCAGTCAGATGTGGTGGCACATGCCTGTAATCCAAGCACCCTGGAGGCTGAGGCAGAAGAATCTAAACAAGTCTGAGGTCAGCCTCATCTACTCAGTGAGTTTTAGGCCAGCCTGGGCTACACAATGAGACCATGCCTCAAAAAGAAAAAGAAAGAATAAGCTTCTAAATCTCAGAGTCTAAACGTAGCACAGGTTTTTGCGCAACGGGCTTGAGGCTGAGACTCTGCTCCATGTAGTCATTCAGGGACTTAGCCTTTATCCACCTTGTGGCCCTGTCAACACACCAGGCCCTGGAGTCAGCAGGTCAGAGGAAAGCAATGATGACCTTGGGGTGGGGGAAATGCATAACACTCTCACCCATGATCTCAGGAAACAACACTCAGTTACAGTCTCAATCATTTGCAAGGGAGACTGGGAAATGTAGTCTATCTGTGTGCCCAGAGGGAAAGGGGGAATGATTCACGAAGAACTAGCTATCCCTGGGTACCATGGCTACTTACCTGAGAAAGTTACTTACTCAATCTGTGTTTTAGCTTACAGCTCTGTTAAATGGGTATACTGCTCAGGGTTATCCAGAAAGAAAAAAACAAAAGCTAAGAATGGTATTATTATAGATGGTCTAGAAAATGCATGTAATAGTTCTGACAAGGTAAAAAGAAAGTTCACTGCAGGAAAAGTTTCTATCTTAAACAGAACTGGAACCCAAGGATATATAGAAAAATATTACCATAAAAAGACAAGTAAATGGTAGAGAAGTCTTTGATGGGGGGGTGAGACGGGGGGAAAGCATACAAGAGGGTAAGGGGGAACCTATATGAATAATGTACAACAAAATGCATATATGGAAATGTCACAATGAAAAGCATGTCAGAATGAATCACATTAAGGTATACATTAAAAATTTCCAATAATAAAAAAAAAACAGAACCATAAATTCTATACACAGATAATCCTTGACTTATGATGGGATTATGCCCTGGTAACACTATCATAAATTTAAAATATCTTAAGTCAAAAATACATTTAATACATCTAATCTACCAAACATCATAGCTTCACCTAGCCTCCCTGAAACATGCTCAGAATACTTACATTAACCATTAGCCTATATAGTTGGGCATCATGAGGGTATATTGTATCATATATCGCAGGCCTGAGAAAAGCTCAAGATTCAAATTCAAGGTATAGTTTCTACTGAATGAGTATCTCTTTCATTCTATCATAAATTCAAAAAATCCTAAGTCAAATCATTGAAAGTCAAACCATCAGGGTATCTGTGCGAGCATGCATGTGCACGTGTATGTAGGGATATTTTTAGAAAAAAAATTATTTTAATTAGCTCACACAATTATTAAAGTGGGAAAGTCCAAAATCTGCAGGGCAGACCAGCAGGCTGAAGACCTAGGAAAGAACTTATACTGTAGGTTGAGTCTAAAGGCAGACTGAAGGTGTAACCACCTTCCTTAAGAGACCCTGGTCTATTTTCTTGAGGCCATCAACTCCATTACGTAGGGTAATCTGCTTTACTCAAAGTCTGCTGATGAAAATGTTAACCACATTTTGAAAGTATCTTCACAGCAATATCTATACTAGCATTTTCCCAAATATCTGAGTACTATGGCTCAGCCAAGTTAACACATACAATTAACTGTCACACAAGTATGATAAATTAGTATCACAGAGCACCAAGGACCTTATTTGGCACCTAAGAAGCTCCTTATAAAGATTATTGTTGCTACAATTGTCACCATCACTACTATTATTGAGGGCTGAACCCAGCAAAGGGCTTTATGTCACCTAAACAAATATTTTCTTTATTGATCTTCCAAAAATTTTCCCATCTAGTGCCTCACTCACTCCTCACAACTGCTGGAAGTGGGCAGGACAAAATTATTCCTACTACTTTTTTCTTTTCTTTCTTTTTTTTTTTTTCAACTTGAGTGGGGGTTGAACCCAGGGCCTTGCACATACTTTGCAAGTGCTCTACCACTGGGCTGCACCCCAGCCCGTTTCCTATCATTTTGAGTCAAAGCTCGTTAAGTTATACAGCCTGCCTCTGGCCTTGAACTCTAATCCTCCTGCCTCCACCTCCTGAGTTGCTAGGATTACACCTGTGCTTCCACTGTGCCCAGCATTACCGCTCTTATTGTAGAGCTGAGGTTCAGAGAGGGTGCTTGCCCTCCCACCTGGCTCTCCCAATTGTCCCATTTCAACCTCCAGACTCTGTTCTGAGACAGCCACCAGCCCTGGGCAAGTGACACCTTTCTCCCAACCAGAAGTAAAGTTCATTCTATATTATACTCCCAGAGAAATGATAATGTAATAGGCATCAGGTAAGATTAATTGAAATGTTCCTCTGACTGCCCTTTGGGCACTCTATTGATTACATAGGTTTTCATGGATGGATGTTGGTGAACCTAATTCACCATTTAAAACATTTAAAATACTATTTCCATGGGCAAACAAGCTTCACAATTCAAGAAATAAACATGTTCATGAGCTTTTGGAATGTGATTGTTTATACGAGGGGATTTCCTGAAAGGGAATTGCTGACACCAGAGCCGCCTTGCAGCCCAGCTGGGAGGCAGTTAGAACTTGCCTTCCGGCTCCTTCTCATTCCCTGTATTCTGGGGCTCACCCTTCTGCAGCTGAGCTGTTTTCTTCACCATTGCTTATGCTAAATAATAGGACAGGAGCAGAGGATGAAAGTCTGGGTATCTCACTTGGTTCCGCCATGACTAGCTGGGGCAAGTCAGAATCCTTTGGTTTCCTTGACAGCAAACTGAGAGGTTTGATGACCTCCTGGTAGGTTGTCTTTCAGCAATACCATTTCTCACTCTGTTCTGTCTCTCCCCACGGAGTTTCCTTGTCAGACACCGTTCACCCTCAAAATCAGTTCTCAACCCTTAAAGGGGGACTAAAGTGGCCCCAATGGATTTAGCTCAGTTGGTAGAGCGCTGCTCTGCAGTCTCTGAGGTCCTGAGTTGGATTCCCAGCACCACAAAAATGGGAGAGGGAGGTGGCAATCCACTCCCGAGGCAATCCCAAAACGATCAGCCATTGAAAACCCTAGGAGAGTTGCTATGAGTCGAAAACAACTTGATGGAACCTAACAACAACAAAGTGGCCCCAAAGCCTTCAGCACACAAAAGAATGTGGTGCTACTGGTAAGAGCTCAGGCACAGTGCCACACTGTTGGAGAAATCTTTGAGGAAAATGAGCCCCACCATTGCCCCTTAAATCCTATTCACTGAGACACTGCACATTTGCCAACTTCTCCCAGCCAGCCTGGTATTCTGTATGCAGCCACCCATGGCCAGAGAGAGAGAATGTTTATGCAGGCTAGAATGATCAGGGTAACTGGAGTCATGTGGAGGTCAGTGGGAGCAAGTTATTCTATCGCAGCTCTTGCCCCTCAAAACCCAAATCCCTGAGAGGGCAAATTATTGCAGCTGTTTGAGCTGGTGCACTTTGTAATGCAGTTGGTGCAGAACCTCCTACCCGGTGAGAGGCACGATCCCCTCTCCCCAAGGACACTGGTGACCCCTACAGACCCTTTTCTCCCTGACCTGTGCACTGGCCAATCATGCTCTTCTGAAACTGGATACTGTGAGGGCAAACTTGTGCATAGCAAAAGAGGCCGCCTTCACTCGCTAATCCAATGAAAGGATAGCTTTACACAGGGCACATAGCGTTCCACTCAGCCATAATGCCTGCATGTGTCTGGGGGCAACACTGCTGTTAAGTACCCAAGACAAATCTAAGCCTACTGAGCAGTCCACCCACCCCTGTCAACTCTGAGCAAAATAAGTCGTACCGTGTAGTGTGACACAGACCCTGCAGTCCTGAGACTGAGGATTCAATCCAGGTTTTGTAATTCATCTAGTTGGTGACCTTGGAGAAGTTGCTAAAATTCTATGAAACCTCTGGCTTTAGGATTCTATCAGTGGGACGAACAGTTCCACAGCCATAACATTCCTCATTTGCATTATTTTCTCTCCAAAAGAAGATTAAAAAAACAGCACACACATCAGACACTTTTGACATGCCAGTATAATTATTCAATTCTTCTCCCACTAAGCCAAGTATTATTATTCTTATTTTATAGATAATGAAACAAGATTTCAGAGAGTGTTAGTAACTACTATAGACTGAATTCCCCCCATTATCTGTCAGCTTACTGTGCTGTTGGGGCTTGCGTGTTGCTGTGATGCTGAAAGCCAATCCATCAGTATTTCAGATACCAGCAGGCCCACCCATGGTGGACAGGTTTCAGCTGAGCTTCCAGACTAAGAAAGACTAGGGAGAAGGACTTGGCAGCCTACTCCCAAAACAATTAGCCATTGAAAACCCTATGAATAGCAGAGAAGCACTGTCAAATACGTTGTTGTTGTTGTTAGGTGCATTGAGTTGGATCCAACTCATAGCAACCGTATGTACAACAGATGAAACACTACTCAACACTGTGCTATGCCCAGCACTATTGTCAGTGCTTCTCTCCTAGATATAATGCCAGAAAATGAGCCCCCTCCTCAAAGGAGAGTTGACCTTACTGCTGGGAATGGAGTAAAGCCCCTGGGACTTCCATTTGCTGATATGGCACAACTTGAAAGGAGAAGAAACACAGTGACTCCAACAAGGGGCTCAAACATGAAAAGACCATGCATATGGCACCATGTTGGGTAGTGTTTCATTCTGTTGTACTTAGGGTTGCTAGGAGTCAGACCAGACTTGATGACACCTAACAACAACAACATGGACTGAATTGTGTCTCCCCAAAATCATATATTGATTCTCTAACCTCCAATGTGATTATATTTGGAATCAGAATCTCTAGGAGGTAACTTAAATTAAAGGAGGTCATAAAGTTAGGGCCCTAATCTGGCAGGAATGGTATTCTTATAAGAAGAGAAAGTAGAGAAAAGAAGAGAGGTGCATACTTTCTTCACATGCTCACAGAAGAAAGGCCATGTGAGGACATAGTGAAGAAGGTGGCCATCTACAAGCCAAAAAGAGAGGCCTCCCCAGGAATCAAATTGGCCAGGACCTTGATCTTGGATTTCCACTCTCCAGATTGTGAGAAAACAACAGTCTGTTGTCTAAGCCACCTATGGCATTTGGTTATGGCAGCTTGAACTAAGAAATGAATTACAAACTTCATTGCAGTGACTGACAGAGATGAATCCCAACCAGAATCTACATTCTCTGTTATTCATGCTTGCCAAGCCGGGCTCAAAATCACCTCTGTTCAGATCATGTGGGAGTGCTTGTTAAAAACAGATTCCCCACCTGAGACCACTCAAAATCAAAACCTCTGTGGGTAAAATCTGGAAATTTGTGAATGCATCAAAGTTCAAGAGGCCACTGAGCAGTAGCTTACTGCCTTCCCTCATTAAAACTCCACCAGTTAAAAAGAGAAACCTTGCAACAAGGTTTCTTTGCAATGATGACAATGCCCTGGCATAGCATATGATCATGAAATGTGTTTGAGTAAAAACTTCATGATATTCATTTGGATCTGTAGAGTGAAATTGTACCTATTATCTCTGGAATTAAGCAGTTCAAAAATCAGTTTAATCTCCTATTTCTTCCTGATGGGGAAGGATGTGGCAGTCCACTCCTGAGACAATCCCCAAAAAAGAGTCAGCTACTGAAAACCCTAGAGTCAGACCTGACTTGACAGCACTTAACAAGAATTTCTTTCTGAAGATGTTATTCCATATTTCAATTTTAAGAATGACAGATGTAAACCATCCAACCAGCACTGGAAAATTACAAATTTCTGAAATTGTTATTTTTAAAATTATCAATTTTAAGTCTAAACTTTAGTTCCAGGGTGGTATTGCCATTAACACTGAGAAAAATAAACAAAAAGCAGATCTCAATGGTTGATGACTTCTATCATCACTCAATTTATTTTTACTACATTCTCCTTTGGTCAGGGTAGAGAATAATTTAGGCTATTATTTATGTTACGATACAAAAAATTTATGGATGTAGAAGTGCCAAAGTGACCCAGATTATTGGGGGATGAGGAGGAAAGATATAAAAAGGTTTGTGTATGTACTAAAAATTACCATCGTTGTGCTTTGGATATGAAATGCTCCCCAAGAAGCTTATGTGTTGACAGCTTGGTTCCCAGTTGGTGGCATTGTTGAGAATTGACTGGATCATGAGGGCTCTGACCTAATCAATGTATTAATCTACTGATGAACTCATAATTTGCTGGCATTATTGGGAAATGGTGGTATTTAGGAAGTGGGACCAGTTTGGAAGAAGTAGGTCACTGGAGGCACGCCCTTAAAGGGTGTACTTTGTTCCTGGTCCCTTTAGCTTTCTCTATTTCCTGGCCATCATAAGCTGAGCAGCTTTCCTCCACCATACTCTTCTCCCATGATGTTCTGCCTCACCAGATAAGGGCCCAGAAGAAATGGAGCCCAGTGACCATGGACTGAAACTTCTGAAACTGTGAGCCAAAATAAAACCTTCCTCCCTTAAGTTGTTTTCTCGGGAATTTTATTACAGCACTGACAAGCTATTTTAAAAGTAGAGATAAAAGTGAACACGTGTTTGTATTCGTGCATGTACATATGTATACATTTGCCTGTATAGGCATAAAATATCCTTGAAAGGCATAACCAAAAAAACTGACAACTTTGGTTTTTCTTTAGGGAGGAGAACTTAGAAGCTGGGGAGAAAAAGAAGAGATAATTTTACATTTTTTGTTTGTTTGTTGTTTTGTTTTCCCTTATCATCTACTACACTATTGAGGTAGGGTACACAAGTCTTAAATGGGCATCTCAGTGAACTTTCACATGTGCATTTGCCCATGTAAGTAGCACCCTGATAAAAGTACAGAGCATTTTTAGAACATTGGAAGATTCCCCCTACTTTCATCCAGTCAATATCCATCCCCCCAAGACAATCTCTCTTTTGACCTAGATCACAATAGATTGATTTTTGGTTTCTTTTCTGTTCCATACTACATATAAATGGATTAATACAGTATGTAACCTTTCATGACAGGCTATTGAACCTGGCAGTTCTTTTTAGTTACTGTGTAATATTCCATTGTAGGACTATGCCACAGTTCATGTATCTGCCTACTTGTGATGGACTGAGTTGTTCTCAGTTTAGGGATATTATGAATAAAATCTGCTAGAAGTATTCTGCTAGTATTCATAAAGTCTTTTGGGGAAGTTGTAAGTACTCACTTCTGAGGAATTGCTAGGCCACAAGATAAACATATGTATAGCTTTTGTAGATATTTTTAAATAGTTTTCTCAAGTGTTTGCAGAAATTTACACTTCTATCATCTGTGCTCCAGTTAGTTGTTCAACAACTTTGCCAACATTTGGTATTGTCAAAGGGAGACTTTTCAGCAAGAATCTTTTTGCCATATGTATATATACATACATATATATATACACATATATATGTACCTTTTGATTTTAAAACATACATATAAATATATATTGTCTATTCATAATCAAATAAATAAAAATATTACATGAAAATACAACAAAAATAAAAAGTCACAAACTGGTAATAGTTATTTCATTTATCTTTCTTTCTCAAAAATGAATGACTATCAGGCTTTCCAGATATTAAATACAGAAAAGGTACCAACACAATCATATTTTCAGGACATCTAGACATTTGCCAGTTGTCTTAAAAAAGAACCATGTTTCCAGAGAAAAGAAAAAAGGATCAGTTTCAAATTTACTAGCAAAACATATGCTATGGAAAAGTGTTACACAGAACTCTCAATCAGGAGACCCTAATAACATAAAATAATGGTGTATTTTATCCAGAATAAATACCATTCCTTCATATATTTTGAGCTGCTTATTACTTCAAAGCTTCTATTTTCCTCATTCATAAAATGGTGATGTGTTGCTTCCTAAATGTATTTGGTCAACCATGTTTAGCACCTTCTAGATGCCTAGAAGACATGGGATACACAAAGTCAAATAGAGGATGATCCTTGCTCTCAGGCATTCCACATCTCCAGTGATGAAAAAAGATAGTAAGTCAGTAATTACAGTAGAGTAGTTGATAGAGTGCCTGTAGCCGTAGCACTGTGGTGTCCGATTCCGACAGATCTCAGAAGCTAAGCAGGGTCGGGCCTGGTTAGTACTTGGATGGGAGACCACCTAGGAACACCAGGACTGTAGGCTTGGGAGAAGGACCCAGCAACCCACTCCCAAAAATCAATCCACCACTGAAAACCCTATGAGTAGCAGAGAAGTACTGACAATAGTGTTTCACCTGTTGAACATGTTTCACCTGTTGGACGTAGGGTCACTGTGAGTTGGACACCAACTCAACGGCACCTAACAACAACAACAGTTGGTAGAGTGCTGCTCCGCACTTTCTGAGGATCCAGATTCAATCCCCACCACCACAAAAATGGGGGAAGGATGTGGGGATCCACTCTCAAAGCAATCCCAAAGCAATCAGCCATTGAAAACCTTGTGAGGGTCTCTATCAGTTGGACCCAACTAGACAATGCCTAACAGCAATAACAATGGTATGTACCATAATCTAGACATACCCAAAGTGACATGGTACCAAAGGAAGTGGATCTCAGCCAGATATGTGAAGCAGAAAAATTGCCAGAGAATAGTTGGGTAAGCTGAGTTGTTTGGGGGTTGTATGTTCTTTTTGTTGTTGTTGTTGTTGTTGCATGGTACTGGGGATTGAACCTAGGGTCTTGTACATACTAGGGAAGCACTCTATCACTGAGCTACACCTCCAGCCCTGAGCTAGGTTTTGAAGGATAAGAAGGAATTAGTTAAATGGAAAAATGAGGAAGGGTATTCCAGTAAGACAGAATAGTATATGTAAAAGCATGGGAGAATAAAAAAGTAACACTTAGTAACTTCACTGTTGGTATACAATTGGAATAAAGAGTCTGTTTGAGATGAAATAGGGAAGGCTGGAAAGACAGGTAGGAGAAAGATCATTACAGACCAGGCTTTGTAAGGTAAGGAATTTTAGCTTTATCTTGAAAGACTTGGTATGTCATGGAAATGTTTTAAGTGAGAAGTAATGTGATTTTCATAATGAAAAGGTGAAAGGCTTTCTTATGCTGCTTACTTAGAGAAAGAACCAGAAAGGAAAAAAAATGTGGAGGAGGAGAGTGGGAAAAGAAAATCAACTGAAAGCAAGAAAAGCAAAGAAAGCAAATATAAAAAGAGAAGGAAGAGAGGAATTAGATGCATTTTTTTAAAATGCTAAAACATAGGAGAATATTTCCATGTCTGTGGAGCAGGGAAATCTTTCTTAAAGAAGACACAAAATATCAACCATAACATTTTGACAAATTAAACAATATTAAAATTAAAGACATATGTTCATCAAAATATTAAGAATGTTAAAGGGCAGCCCACACAATGGGAAATTGCAATACTTAGAGCTACCAAGACTCATGTTCAGAAAAATTCTTAGAAATCAATGAAAAACTGGCAGACAATCCAATAGAAAGATGTACAGACAATTCACAAAATAAATTACCCAAATAACCAATAATCATATGAAAAAGTTCTCAAGTCCATTAGTCATCAGGGAATTGCTGATTTAAAAACCATGTGAAATACTACTATCCATCTACCAGAAGGGCTGAAATGACAAAGTTCATTTGTAAAATCTACTAAAACTGAATATACATTCTGTATGACTCATTAATTATGCACTTAGATATGCACCCCAGAAGGTATGAGAATACTCACAACAGCACTATTTGTAATAGCCAAACAGTAGAAACTACCCCAACACCCTCAATAGTTGAGATGAGAAATAAATGGTAGTACGTTCACAAAATTCAGTGTATAGCAATAAGAATAAATGACTTACAAAAATGCACAAAAGTGTGGATGAATCTCATAAATGTAATGATGTGTAAAAAAAGGAGACACAAGTATACATCTTGTATAGTTTCACTTGCATGAAGTATAAAACCAGACAAAAGTAATCTGTCATTGGAAATCAGAGTAGAGGTTACTCTTAGGAAGAATAGTAGTTACATCAAGGAAAGAAGATAGGATTTGCCTACAAAATTGATATAAAATTGTGAGTCAAGTACAAAGTTTTCAAGAGTTTTTATGCAGCAGTTAAGTTGCTAGCTTATCTATAGTTGGGGACATTAATAAGATGACTGACTAAAGGGGAAAATTTGGGGTAAGGATAGGACCTGGTGAATGGCAGGAAAATATACCTCCTCTTCTCAGTTGCCAAAGGATCTAATACTTCAAATAAGTAGCTCACTTCTTTTTTTTAAGTATTTTGACTGTACATATTTATGGGGTACAGAGTGATAATTCATTTAATATATACACTGTGTGATTATCAAATCAGAATTGTTCACGCTTCCACCTAGAACATTTTATAAAAACATTTTTAATCACATGTAGAGATAATTGTATATATTTGAGAGATATAGTATTTTATTTTTTACTTTTTAAATTGCATAAAGTTTAGTGAGATTAATTATGGGATTTTCATAGAATTACAACGTCTGTTTTGCATTTGTTCCCTCCCCTTTTAACCCCATTTGTGGCTCATCTTTCCCCCTCTCAATTTTATCTTCCTTCCCCTCTCACTAGTTCCCTCCTCCCTCGTGATGGGTGTCCTCACATTTTCCAGTCTTAGATATATACAATTGTGTGTGTGTGTGTATGTGTGTGTGTGTGTGTGTGTACACATATTTCCATTAAGGTAGATCTAGCTCCTGCATATGAGTGAGAGACCATATGATATTTCTCCTTTGGTGACTCACTTCTTTAAGTTAATGTCTGCCTTTCTGGACAGAGCAGAAGAAATAGACATACTACCTCTAGTGTAATGCACACTTGTTTCCCTTCTGTATCTATAGGAACAGTGCCTGAGCTGCAGGGTTCTACAGGGTCTTGGAAAGTGCCATTTGCAGGTAGTGCTGGAAGTCTCCCTGAATAGTAAACCTTGAAAGGAAGCAGAAGCCACCTAAGCCACGAGAAATGCCAAGGACCTTAGAAGGCTACTGCTCTCTTGAGCCTTCACTAGTGAGAATGGACACAGGAAGATCTGATTAATGCAAAAAAAAAACAACAGGAAGGCTTAGAAAATAGTATCCATAAAAGCAAAATCTAGAAGCTGCCTTCTCTGCCATCTCCGAGGCTGGTGCAACACCAAGAAGTCTCTTCCACAAGAACTGGCATGAACAGAGGACTGGAGAGCTACCCTAGAGAAGCCCATTGGCTGAGATCTTAGTCACCATGACCATCCTGGCTGATCACCATCCAAAGAGATTGCATGAAGATGACCAGTTTCCTGTGGATGGAGCACAGTCATTCCTCAGTAAGAAGTTGAATGGCATTTGAGGCTCTGAAATTCAGCACAAAGTCTCCAAGAAGCAAGAGACTTCCAGTGGGGAAGAAATCCTGAAAAGGCTCCATTAAATCAGTCTTACTCAAACTCTCTTGGCTAAGACCAACCCCACCCCCAAAATATGACAAAATCCACTGTATTCATGCACCAAATCTAAGTTGCCATGTGCTATGGTTTGAATACAGTTTACTCCCACTAAAACTCATGTTGAGGCTTAATTCCCCCAACGTAATGGAAGTAAAAGGTGGTCAGACCTTTAAGAGATGAGACCCAGGGAGAGATGCATGAGGCTGTGACCACCTTTGTGAAGAAACTAATTCTGGTCTCATAGAGTGGCTTGGGTATCACAAGAGTTGATTAGTTCCCTTGAGCAGGTTGTCTCACCATGTAACATCTCTCTCTCATGCATGCTCCTACCATCAGGAGATTCTCAGCAGAAGTTGATGCTGGCACTATGCTCTTGGACTTCCAGAACTATGAACTAAATAAACTTCTTTTCCTCATAAAGTACTCAGCCTCAGGAATTTTGTTACAACACAAAACAGCCTAAGATATCATCAGTTTTAAGATATACTATTATTTTGAAACTGAGAAAGAAAAAATCCTGTTTATCCATTAAAGTTGTAAGACTCATCCTGATTTCAGAGACTTATTATATATTGAAAAATACATCTTACAGCAGATAAAATATAGAGTAAAATTTCAAACAGCAATGCTAACCTTTATTACAGACAATCCACTCTGGTATTTCATACTCTATTTCATTCTTTCATTCTATTCTGTTCATTGTTATTCCTAAAATACTGCCCATGACCTATTAAATTGATTTCATAATCTACTAATGAGCAGCAACCTGAAGTTTGAAAAAAACATGGTTATACTTAAGGTACAGGACTTTTAGATAATTTTCCTGAGAACCTGAAGAGTTTAAATGAATCTACTGGTAGAATGACAGGATCTGAATGGTAGTAACTACACAGTGTGTTAGTATCCATCTCTGGGCTGAATTACATAGAAACCTGAGGTAGATCAACATGTAGATACTGCTATGGGAATAATTCAAGATACTGGTTCTGTAGATGTGCTTTGCTATAATTAAGCCATGAGACATGTCAGCCAGGGCATTTCTGAGTGCTGATTCCTACATGGCTCCTGTATATTGTAAGATATGTGTCCAAAATTAGAGTGACTAAAAGCCTCTACAAAAAGTATAACAGTCCTCATAACACCCCTTCCCCAGGTGGTAGGCTACTATTTGTAAATCTGGTTAAAGGGAAAATACCCTAACATTTGTTTTACAAGTCTCTACATATCCAAGTATAATAGCCAACCAGCATTCTACATTGGTGCCCCAGTTTCCATATTTTGGAGTTGAATCTGTTCCATTCACACAAGAGCCCAGGAAGAAATCAAATGATGGCTCTTTAGTTATACATTGCATGAACTCTTTGCTAGGCACTGGGAATCATTCAGGGGAGATACATAGATAACTGAATTGTTTTTGCTGGAATTATAGACAAGTTGAAAATTTTGTTAAGAGCATAGCAGAACCCACAGATGAGCTCTTTTATTTCATGCTTCACATGGAATGAAGACTGGTCTAGAATTGTCTACCAAAACAGAAATGGAAATTTTTGAGTTTTCCAGAGTTTCCAGGAATGGACCCTCCTCTGTTGCTCTATACACACTGATAAAACACAAATGGAATTATCCTGAGGTGAGAAAAGTTTATTACTTTGCCAATTTGATGTGGGTTTTTTAATATATTCTTTTTTATTGGAAATTTTTAATGTACACCTTAATGTGATTCATTCTGTTATGCTTTTCATTGTGGCATTTCCATATATGCATTTTGATGTACATTATTCATATAGGTGCCCCCTTACCCTCTTATATGCTTCCTCCCTACCCTCCCCATCTAAGTCTTCTCTATCATTTACTTAGTAATATTTTTCTATATGGGTTCCAGTTCTGTTTAAGATAGAAACTTTTCCTGTAGTGATCTTTGTTTCTATCTTGTTAGAACAATTGCATGCATTTTCTAGACCATTTATACTCTTTAAGGAGGAAAATTTGGATAAACCATCACTGAAAATAGAAAGCACAGGAAGAAAAAAAATTGTGAGCCAAGATACCAAACTAACGTGTGAAAACTTGGAGCTTCATAAGCAGAAAATTCATGTTTTTATTGATCTCAAAAATTTATCCCCCTTTCCTTTGTTGATCAGTCTTATTGTTACCTTCTGCAAGCTGGTTAAGAACTTCTGAACGTGTGGAACCATAGCAGCGGATGGGAGAGGTTATTGTGCATTAGTATATAGATTGTTCACTGTACAAGGGCACCCAGCCAAGAGGATGGAACCATAGCAGTGGATGGGAGAGGCTGCTGTGCATGAGTATACAGATTGTTCACTGCACACAGGCACCCAGCCAAGAGGCTGAGTGGAGCCAAGATCCAGCCGCCCTCCTCTGGCCCAGGGTGCATCATGGGGCAGGGTGGTTTGTACCTGGAGGGAGAGGTACATCTTCAAGTCTGTATTGAAGCACTGCAGGGCTAGTGAAGAGGTTCTGAGAGTGTGGAGAGAGGGAGTACAATAGGTGTTAGATCTGTCACACTCCAGATTAATTGCAAATCACCCTCCATTATTCCCGAATATCAGTCTGCCCCATGGAATAAATTGGTACTTTAATGCCAAAAACTGAGTCTGAGCCCAGCTCTACATGAACTCATGATATATCCAAAAAGCAGATCCAAAACCCAGTTAGAGCCAATTGATTAGAAATTTGGAGCAAAAATCTCCATGTAATTTGATGAGAGCTGAGGGACAAGGAAGTCAGAATTGAGCAACTGCATTATGAGTAATATTTTTCTCATACTGTAAAGTATGCCCAAACTAGAATTATGGTCATTAAAATAGATTGTACCTTGGCATAAGTCTTCCCATAACCCCCAACTTTAACCTTAATCTTGAATAAAACAAAGGCATTTCCCCTATCCGATAAACCTACTGGTTTCCATCCTCAAACCAGCATATTGATTATTTCACTTATTAATTACTGGTAATTACTGGAGCACTGGCATAAAAACCAAGCAGCAGAATCAGGGATTTGGCACATGCCATCTTCTAAAGAGCATCAAACTGGAGCCTACCTATTGCAACTCTCAGATCCAGCCCAACTTCCAGCATGTTCGCCCACTGCTTTTTCACAGCATTGCACAAACCTGTTCAATGGAAATCTCCACTGCTCAACAGACCCACCCTGGATATTTTCTCACTCTGCTTCTTTCCTAGTGGAATATCATCCCTTAATCACCTTTCGGGAGTCTGCCAATAAACTCCCTTCTTCCTAGACCTCCCTTCCCACACTTGATCCTAACGCCCAGTCTTTGCAATTCTTAGCTTTACCCCATTTAAAGGCCTTCATTAAGGCCTTTCAGCCTGACCTCCACCCACACACCCCATATCTGGCTCCTTTTCATTTCCCAGGTCGCCATGATGAGATTTTCCCAGAGAGGCCATCTCTGCCCTTCTTTCCTCTTCCTAGGCTATTACCATCATCATCCCTATCACAACTTTGGTGACATATTTATGTCTTTGTTTACTTGTTACTCATAAGTATTTCCTACTAAACTGTAATCTCCAGTGAGGACAGGCATCTGATCTGTTTTGCTCCCTATTGATAACCAGCACAGAGTAGGCAGGTACTGAAGAAATACTTATCCAGTGAGTAAAAGAATGAATGAACAAACCTCATAGCACTTAGTTTTTACCTTTCTTAGGTAGGGCAACCATGCAACTTATTGTCCAAACCAGGACACTTTTGAGGGTGTAAGAGAATGCTAATTATTATGTTGAGATAAAACACAAAATCTAGAACATGTGCTCACCACACATCACATCTTCAAAATTTCCTATCTTTAACAACCAAGTTTGCATGGCTCACAGTATCTTTGGACACCAACTGATGAACATTTCCTTTTTTGTCGAAATGAAGTTCCCTCTCTTCAAGATCAAATCCTGATCTTGATATTTTCATAGACAGATTCATCCATGTCAGTAATATCAGGCTCCAAGAAGGCAGAGTGTTTTTCCTTTAGCAAAACCTTGAGCATGTCTTCACTGATAACAGGGGCCTCACTCAAGAAGCCCAAAAGAAAATTTACTTCATTTCAAGGGCAGCAAATGCCGACTTAAATATCCAGTCTACTTTTGTTTCAGGGCAGGCAGCATCAGGGCCACATCTATCAGGGTAGGCAGGTAGCTTTGCAATGTCTCCACTCTATCCTGGAACCCAGGAGAGAGATGGAGGACAGAGAGGTCAATGGGAAAGGAAGAGCCCTTTGGATTCAAGCCCTTCCGTACTGTAACTGGGAATAGCTGGAAGACTCCCATAGAGGAGGGGTAAAGAGGGAAAAGAATGAATATGAGATAAATAGTTATGGTTTGGGTACCTGAGTCTGCTTCTTTTCAGCTTTGTGACTTTAAAAATATGTACTTTGAGTGTCATCCTCCTATCTGTAAGATAGACATAACCCCCCTTAACCCTGACACAAATGGGATGATCAGAAAAGCACCTATCACAACGCATGACACATAGTAAGTGCTGAATAGATGTTGCCATAAAATAATTATCCTTATTTCTTGACAACCTCCACGTATCTACCAACTTGTCATGCTGTGGAGGATTGAGTGTTGCTGTGATGCTGAAAGCTATGCCACCAGTATTTCAGATAACAGCGGGGCCACCCATGGTGGGCAGGTTTCAGCTGAACTTCCAGACTAAGACCAGGGAGAAGAACCTGACAGCCCTCCCTTTAAACAATTAGCCATTGAAAACCCTATGAATAGCAGAGAAGAACTGTGAAACATTGTTGGTTTTAGGTACGTTGAGTCAACTCTGACTCATAGCGACCTTCATGAGGTTTACATAGTGCTGGAAAATGAGCTCCCCAGGCTGAAAGCTTAACAAAAAAGAGTTGCCTCCTCAAAGTAGAGTCGACTTCAATGATGGGAATGGAATAAAGCACCTGGGACCTCCATGTGCTAATGCAGCACAACTCAGAATGAGAAGAAATACAGTGATTGTAACAATGGGCTCAAACATAAAAATATTGTGTGCATGTCAGCTATTCTGTTGTACATAGGCTCCGCTATGAGTAGGACTCGACTGGACAGCAACTAACAAATGTCTTGACAGAAGATATTACTCTTGTTGAAATATTAGCATCTTAGCATAAAGTACTAATAAAAGCTCCAGAGCCCTGAGATCAAGTTCTATTGATGCCACTTACCACCCATGCGGCCTTGGGGAAAGTATTTAACTTCTACAGGCCTCAGAATTTTCATCTGTTAGTTGAAGATAATTAGACCTATTTCATAAGATTATTTTCAAGATCAAACAAGATCATGCACATAAAATGTTTGGCATAAAGCTTAGCAGTAGTATTGCATAATAATATTTTTTGAATTAAAATGTGCTTGAAGTACAAGTACTAAAATAGAAAAAGCAGAAAGAGGTGGAATCTTTTAAGAGGTTTGTGAACCACCCTTCATAAGGGTACACATCAGAATTCTCATAGTCTACTGTGGTATCCGGTCCCAAGGAAATCCAGGGAAGGGAAACAGCAAAGAGAGGTTGGAACAGAACTTCATGCACTGGGGATGTCAATTGGAAAGGGGGGAGCAATCAGAAAGTGCACACTCCCTAAATCAGTGTGTCCAAACTTGGCTTCCACGGGCCACATTAAGTAAAGAGGAATAATCTTGGGCCACACATAAATTATATAACATAGTCAGTACATACACATAATAAGATTTATTTTTTACATTTTTATTATAAAGTTTAGAGAAATGAAAATATAAAACTAATGGGAAATTTGACATTGTTTTTGTAAAACTAATTTAACAATGTCCGGTTTGATGGAAGTGGTTGCAATTCTTAGTGAGATCTCAAGGAAATTTTGTGATGGCCAATTTTGCATATAGAACTGGGTTGAACTAGATTTTCAACAATATTATCAGAAGTTCATGTGTTTTACTTGCCAATCCTGTAAAAATTCACGTAATCCCTGATGCACTCTTAAGTGACTTTGAAAGCTTTGAATCACTTCAAATTCAACCCCATTACACTCTACTGAGTGTATGACGGGTGATGATACTAACCTGACTCACAATACTGACTGTGGCATATTTATGCTTATCTAAAGATTAGAATGTGATACTATGGTGCCATTCCACCATGTTGCAAAGAAGCATTCGGTATCATTTTGTAAACAGGCTCAGTATTGTAACTTCAAAACTGGAACTGTGTATGGGGTCATAAAGAAAATAAATGCTAAAAAACACAAAATGTGAAAAGATTGTATGGGGCTACATTACTAGTTGTTCTGAGCAGGCTGCAGGTTAAACATGGCCTGTCCTAAATGGTTCCAGGAGGATGGAATAGATACTGAGGAGCAGGAAAGGCTTTCTAATCTAGTAGATTCAGACTCTACTTTCTATTTGGTGTTGCCATTAAAATCATAGAAAATGGCAGATTCTTTTAGATACTACAGAAATCACTTTTTAAATAATGCAAACTTTAGTGTTTTTCCTGTTCTTAATGTTGACCATGTTGTATAATTCATGTTGGTCCAAGATTTCCTGAAATTGCCTTCTGGTACTCATAAAGAGCACACTTCCACCAGCCCTTGAAAGTTTTCTTGACCCTATGTTATTAGATTCAGTTGGGTGAAACTAGGAATGTCTTTGTCTTGCAAGAGTTGTGTGATTGTTTTTAAAAGAACAACTGCTAATTACTTTCCTGGATATCTGACTCATTCTATTCTGTAAAATTCAATACATGAAAAACTCATTTACAAATTCCAATTTTAATGATTCTTCAATTTACAGAAATTGCCTGAGGACACAAACTCCATTCCCTTCATCTAAGCTTTAGACAATCACATACGTCCATATACTATGTGATAAAGGATTAGAACTCCAGAAGTACTGCTTACTATTGCATGTGATGAAATGGGGTAAGTTTCATACATGCAAATGCAGGCACAAGTACAATAATAAGTTTATTTCTGAAGGATACAAAATTTCTATTTGCTTGTAGGAAAAAATGCTTTTAATTAATGGACTAGAGACCCTTTTGTGTGCCTGGAAAAGAGGAAACAAATTGATAAAAGAGTGGTATTCAAAATCAAGTATCTCCAATCTTGGTAGAGACTGAAAAGACAGCATCTTGGTTTTAACAATCTGATAGAGTCCTTTGAAATCCAAACAAACATCATTAAATGGAGAAAAAGAAACACCTTTTTAATAACCATTGCATCTGACCCCCACTGTTGCAGTCACTATGTGTCATCTTATGTTGTGTCATACCACAGCAGCAAAGAAGGTCCCAGGGGCTTTATTCCATTTCCATTATGAAGGTCCACTCTACTTTGAGGAGGCAACTCTTCCCCAGCCATTTCTTAAATGCCTTCCAGGCTGCAGGGCTCATTCTTCAGCACTATATTTGACATTGCTTCTCTGCTATTCATAGGGTTTTTAATGGTTAATTATTTCAGGAGTGGGCTGACAGGTCTTTCTCCTTAGGCTGCCTGTCTTAGTCTGGAAGCTCAGGTGAAACCTGTCCACCATGGATGGTCCTGTTGGTATCTGAAATAGTGGTGGCATAGCTTTCAGCATCCCAGCAACAGGCAAGCCCCCACAGCACAATAAATCAATAGGTACAGGCGAGATTCTGAGTATATAGATCATTTATATCTTAAAAATGGTCAGTGCAGTGGCACACGCCTGAAATCCCAACTATTCAGGATAGAAGAGATAGGAGGATCACAAGGTCGAGCCTGCACAACTTAGGGGGCACTGCCTCAAAATGAAAATTTAAAAAGAGGGCTGGGGATGTAGCTCAGTGGTAGAGACCTTGCCTAGTGCATGGCCTTGGGTACAATCCCCAGTTCCACAGGAAAAGAAATAGCAAAGAAATCATCTCATCTAATCAGACAGTCAACTAAGACTATCCTATTTGCCTGGGCTCAGAAATAGAGCCTTTGATCCAGGATCAGTCCCATGGGTTCAGTATTGTTTTCATATTTTCTCACAGGTAGAAGCCACTAATAAAAGCCCCATCCCATCTTATAACTTCCCATGGAGAGATAAATAAAGAGAGCTCTGAATGTTTTCATTATTCTCATTATATTTATCATCCTGGTGAGACAGGGGTCAAAAAGCCACAACCACATCTTCCTCTGCCTAGTTACATGATTATTACCAAAAAGACATGGTAGCAGATGTTGTACAGAAGCCAAATTTTCAACACAATCCAAGAAGATAAAGAAGCAAAGCCACCTCCATCCTAGATTCTGGTCCTCAGCTTCCCATTCTTGACATCATTTATGAGAAACGCAAGTTCATGGCCTCTCTTTGATTCATCTCTCCTCAAACTATGCCATCTTTCAACACCAGCTAAACTTAACATGTTAAAATCTTTTCAACTGCCTCATGCCATCCAAAGTCCAAAATAAATGGCATCTAACATCCAACTCTGAGGATATATGTGGCTGTGGAACACGCTGTCTCGCAGAGAGGGTCACCGCTGTGAAATGCATATTTAGACTATTTTATGTAACTATCAATCCTCCCATTCCAGACCCATCTGGGATCAATTCAGCTTATGACAGCAACATTGTTCATGTGAGATACTCATCCAGGACTGGCTTTGTTAGATTAACATTTGGGAGACCCCACTTCTCCGAAAGTGTTAAGTTGAAAAATCTGGTACAAATATAGAGCAAGATAGAGCCAAATCAAGCTAATAATGTCTATCGAGGAATGATGAGAGGGCACATTTTTTTCAACAGATAAAAAAGCTAAAGCAATGCTCAATAAGACTAACACCTGGAAACCTTAGGCTTGAGACAAGTCAAACATTTGCCAAATGAATCTGAGTCATATTAAATATTTCCTGTCTGAGTGATCAACAGGCTATGTTAAAAGCAGTCCCATCCCTTTTGGAAGACTTGTTCTGTTTCTCGCATGAAAGGTAATATAAGAATTATGATCAGTGAAGCGAGACACAGTGGCTCACACCTGTAATCTCAGCACTCAGGAGGCTAAGGCAGGAGGATTCACATGGGTTCAAGGCCAGCCTGGTCTACATAAGGGGTTCCAGGCAAGCCTAGGCTGCACAGGGAGACCTTGTGTCAGAAAACCAAAAATAAACAAGCAAACAAAAAAGAATTCTGATGAGTGGTGTGAGATAGCTAATTCTCATTGAGTAATTTTCCCCATTAGTCAGATATCAGCCTTGCCAACTCAGAGGCCTCACATGCTTTGCCTCAGGCTGCCCTTGGGAACTAGCTGTCAAACTTTAGGGCCAATGGAAATGTATTCTAAAAGCCAAATTCCACCCTTTTCTTACACGGTGACAGTTCCTAATGAGGCATAGCAGCACAAAAGCCACAACCTGTGAGTCCACAAATAAGTCTATTCTAGCTCTTATTTTGAACTTCAGCTTGGGAAGATATTCACAGCAGGCAGGATCTCCCCCGACCCTGGGCCTGATTCCTCCTGTCTTTATTCCCTAGCAAATGACTCACCTCGTCTTCATCACCATAGGGAATGTGGATTGCTGATAATTAAGATTTAAGTGAAGTGGCAGAAACTCAGGGCTATTTTTCTCAGGTGGTGGGGGAGTGGAGGTTGATAGGCAGCTTTACCCACTTCGAGAAAATGAGATGAAAGGTCTAGTTGATGTCACGTCTTACTCCTCAGTGTCAGAGTGACTATTTCAGATGCTAAAGAGGGACACCAGAATTTGGATGCAGCCCTGAGGGTTTCTCTACTGGTCTCCCTTGCACCTCGCTTCTCTTTCCTTCCAGTCTCCCCAAGTTACACACCCAGTTTAATCATCCTAAAATAATACTCTTGCAGTCTCTGAGGTCCCAAGTTCAATTCCCAGCACCGCAAAAATGGGAGAAGGACATGGCAATCCACTCCCGTAGTAATCTCCAAACAGTCGGCCATCAAAAACCCTATGAGGTCGCTATGAGTTGGACACAACTTGATGGCACCTAACAACAACAATGTAATACTCTGGCTTTTTTCCTATTAAAACTGTTCTCTTTCATATTCTTCAGTGGCTTCCCATTTCCTACAGGATTAACATAATCTCTAACCTCTTATAAGGACCTACAAAATATGGCTTAATCTCTGTTTTTATATTTAATTTTGTCAGCTCCAAAAACTCCTTCTCCTTCTGCTTGATTGCAAAACCACTGACACCCTTCACCCCTCTACTTCCTAAATATGCTGTAAAAATCCTATATGAGAGGCTGTCGTGTGCCATTCCCTTCCACATTATTTATCCAAATCCTACCAGATGAGGTAGTCCCTTCTTCCTCTGAGTTGCTGTGTCAGCCTTGAGCTGAAAGAAACAGAAATCAAGGAGCTAAGCAACTTCAACCAGCTTCTTTAAGCTGCAGCATGCACCAGAAACACCTGGAGGGCCTGTTGACTCACAGATGGCTGCTACCAACACACAAATCATCAGATTCAGTAGGGCAAAGGTGGACCTAAAAAAACCTGCACCCAAAAAGTTTTCCCAGTTGATGGGGGTGCTGCTGGTCAAGGGGATCACACTTCGAGAACCAATGGCTTAAACCATACAAAATTTATTGTCTCACTCAAGAAATTTAAAGCAATAGATCTCAAGCTTGACTGCAAAATATAGCCAGATGGGAGTATTACAAAAATCCTGATGATCACACCTTACCACCTACCAATTAAATCAGGTCCTGATGTGAGACAAAGGTATCCATATTTATAAGAGCACTCCAGGTGCTTACAAGGTACAATCACGTTTTAAATCTGCTGGTCTAGAGGCAGGAAGCTTGCAGTATTCATTACCCCATGGGTCTAACAATATTATCATGGACCCATTTCTCGCCATGTGATGATCCTTGACTTTTCCCTTCACCTTCACAAGTTGCTTATACCTGTTCCAACTTCATTGTTCAAAACACTGTCCAAACCTTGGGATGGAAAAGACGACACACACCTTCCTTTTGTCTCCAAAGAACATTTTCCTGGATGCCTTGCAACAAACACCTTGTCATATCATTGCCATGAACTGAATCACACAACCAATCCTAAGCCAAGCACTAAGAGGAGAATGAAGCAATTTTGTTAGATGACTGGTTCTCAGTGCTGGCAGTATATTGAAGTCACCTGTGGGAACTCTGAAAACTATTATATGTTGGGACCTGTGTTCGTCCAATTCAGAGTGGAGTCTAGGGGTAGGGTCCAGTTTTTACAATTTTTAACTGTTCCTAATGTGCAGACAGAATTTAGAGCTATTGGCTTTGACCAATTGCTGTGAAGAAGCTCAGCCTTTGGGAAAATGCACAGCAACTTTATGCACGGGTCCTGGCTGTTAGATGGATAACTTTCATACATGGGACATCTGTAAGTAGCTGGGCTTATAGCCCCATTCAGAGTAGTGTTCTACTCCATTTTGTTATATCCCTACCAAGGTCTTATCTTAGTGCTTTGCACAAAGTAGGTATTCAGTACATGTTTATTTATTATTAATTGCTTTGTTGATCTGCTAGGAGATTCACTGGTGGGATGAAGTTACGTTGCCAGGACATTTCATTCCACTAAAACCTGCCAAAAGGACAGCTTCGCCTCCCCCACCTTCAAAGTCAGAGAAAAGACATGGAAAGGTCCTGCTCTGCCCCTTGATTAGTGTATCTGCCTTTTGACCTTGCCGTGGTTTCATGTGACAAGGAAATTCCACACTCTGGACGTGAATGCGTGGCCTGACCGGGGCCATGCCAGGAGTTGCAGCAGCATGTCTACGTGCTTGCTTTTGTCCTCAGGGTGGCAAGGGCCAAAGTTTGTCCTTCAAAGTGGACTTGGGGAAATTAGCTCTGGGGCTCTTTTGTATGGCAAGTACATTTAGATGCATAATTGAGAAACGTCTCCCCCTCTGCAGAGGACTTGACATTTCCCTATCATGGTTTGAGGATGAGTATCCGGAGATTAACAGGACGAAGAGAGAAGCCACCAACTTTAAATTAAAGGGGTTCGTGCAGAGAAGGGGAGGTTGGTTGTGACTTTTTCGAACTCTGTTTTACTCATCCACAACTCCTGCAGCAGGGAGGGCTGAGGGACACACTAACCTCCAGGCTGTTTCATGCTGGTAGAACTGAGGATGTTCTAAGAGCAAGGTGAGATAGTCTTTCAGAATTGTTTATTTCAAGATGGGAGAGATGGTGCTTGATAATTAATCACTCCTTTCCCTGTAATCAAGTCTGAAATAAAGACTTTATATTCTGTTACACAAAACCCCACTCTCAAGGCATGTTGTTGCTTCTTGTTTCTTTCCTTTATAAACTGATAATCAGGCTAGCCACTCCCTATTATTTACCCAGTTCTGGGTAACTGGAGATACTTACTGCAAAGCTCCCTGCCTACACTCACTTGTAGACTGTCTTGGCTCTAAGGAGCATTAGTACCAGGTTCAGTACATGACATAGGCAAAACCATCATTTCTTTCCTATCATTTCGCTCTGAATTGAAAATCCTGGCATCACTATTACCTTGTATGTGAGAAATTTTGCAAACCTTTTAGTTCAGGGACAACTTTCCAAGGATTTTGGGAGGGACTTGGAAAACACTGCAGTCTGGTAGAAGCTGACACATACTAAAACTCTCTCTTCTGAAAGCAAGAGAACCCCAGTTGATAAACTTTGGAGGCCCTCGGCTGGCAGGGGACTGAATGGTGTTGATTTCACGTCTGTTTTCAGCATGATTATTTGAGAGCTGTACAAAGCCAGCAGTATAGCTTTATGGGGCCAGAGTAGGAGCTAGCGTTTGCTCTGCCAATTGCCGGGTCCTATAAATCTTACAAAGACTCTTGCCACACTGTTTACAAAGACACACCATCCAAGCGCCAGAGTGAGGATCGGATTCCTTTTCTGAAACTTCATTTAGTTGTAGCAAAAGCTGGAGTGCAAGTTTCATCCTTTTCCCATGAAGAACTATTGCCAAAAGCAAAAATCCACTGCATGTGGATGAAGAAAGGAAGAGTAGAGAGTGCGTGTTCCTGAGCCCAAATCCTTTTCTTGGCCAAGCTGATGGTCATCCATGCTCCTGAAGACACTGGGTATCTCAGCTCCCAGGCTCATCATGTCCTCCCTAAGAATTCCATCACAGTGTAAAATGAATTAAGAATTTGCCTCAGATATTAAAAACAACAAACAACCTCAGTTTTTCTTTACCACAGATCTCCCACTAGTGCCCAGCATTCAGGTAGGGCACAATCTCCATAGTTGTGAAATTTCAGATTCCTGGCTATGCCTCCTTGGTGGATGAGGCAGCAAAGGGGAAAAACATGTGTTTCTACTGATTCTGTGACTTCTTAGGAGGCAAGAAGAGAAAGTGGCCAAATTCTTCTTCAATTCCCAAGTCAAACAACCTCATTACCTGCCTGGCCACTTCCTTGGGCTTTTAGGGGTAGAGGAACTAGTTAAAATAGTACATGGAAGATGCAAGGAACTCTTTCGGGATTTGCAGGATTTTCAGTCAGGCTGTTCATGAAGCAATGGGAGTAGAAGAGACCCAGTCTCCTCCTAAGAAGGAGAGGTGAAGGTGAGTGGTCTGCAGTGGCTTTCTGGGGTCTTGAGGGAGTGCCTAGGATCCTACATGGGGAGCAGGCTGGTGGGTGTGGCCCTGGGAGACAAGGCCAGGCTGAGGCCCAGCCCTGCCACTCCCTGACACTGCAGGTGATAGATCAATGACTTATTCAACTTTTATTCTCATCTCTGGGTCTGGAAAATAGAGATGACACCATAAAGCTACTCAAGATTTCCACAACAGTTTAATACCTATGAGTTTGCCAATAGGAAATGTTGACTGTTCATGAGCCTGGCTTCCCAGATTTGGGGACTCACCCACACCTCTCCATTTGCAAAGTTTTTCCCAGACCTTACACTCTAAATTCCGACAATGTTCTGAGAAGACTTTTTGCAGGCTTTGCAAGTTTGACAGCTCTTGTGGGATAGTGACCATGCAAAGTGAAGATCAACTGTATTATTTTCATTGTCATTCTTGGTAGAGAAGCCTGAGGTATTAGCCGGAACTGAAAGAAATGGTTTAACTTTTTAGAAACTTGCCTTTCTCCCTGGGTATTTCTTCCCTTTGCATGTCAGTTGCCTTTTGACTTTGTCAGCCAAATGAAAAGATTTAATGTGCCAATTTGAAAAATCTTTTAGAAACGAAAAAAGAACTTCCATATGATGTTATTTGTCTGTAGGTCAAATGTTCTTATATCTTGACTGACTGCAATATTTACCATTTCTAAAGCTGACACCTTGTACAACTTGGCTAGAAATAGCCTTCAAATCTGTTTAAGCATATTACTTGCTGTCCTTTAACCATTGTCATAAGAACCAGGACTTCTATTTGCCACTTGCAGTTTAGAGCATACTCCCAATGGAAAGGGGCTGCCTTCCTCTTTTGTTCTCAGCATTTCTGCTGGTCATTTTTCATTTGACTGATGGAGCACAAACCAACCTCAGAGGGAAATGAACAGCTGACAATTAATGCAATCTTTTTATGATGCTTGGAGCAGGACTAACATCCACCGCCTATAAGGTTGAACAGTGATTTCTCAGAACTGTATTTCATGTTGCTATTGTTTGATTATGCATGGCTTCGCATACACTGAGGGACATCTGCATTATAGTAAGCTCTTGCTGCAGGTCTAGATGTGTCCCCTGCTTCTTCTGTTTTGCCTGCTTCAAGCAGTATGCCTTTGCTATCACTGCCATTCCACCTCCAAGTTGGTTGGGAGAGTTAGGTAGATTCAGGATAAGGAAATGTCTCATTCTGGTACCTTTCTGTCCTGTTTCTCCAAATAATAGCATGGCGAAAAGGTGGTAGGTCCTAGAAGTCAAGATGTGAGAATGCTAATGGTAGAAATGTCCTGAGTTCCTCAGTTTCTTTCATAGTATACAGCCTCTGCCTCTCCACTCCCATCCATCTCAAATCCTGGTATCCAGGGCTGAATTATAAGTGGCAAGACAGATCCTTCTGGAATTGTCTATAAGGCTGGCCACTACTCTAGGTACTCAATATTGGTCTAACTCAAGTGCATTCTCAATTTGAATCTCAATTAATTCTCTTGGAGCAAGATCTTAGCACCTAGAACCACAAACCATGGACTCTTGAAAACTCTGACAAACAAGTGTTGTAACTATGTTTCTATGCGGAATGAAGTAAAGGTTCTCTAATAATCATGCAGTGGATTTTATTTTCTGTGGTATTCTGAATACCACACTATTAGAGTTGGTATTCTTCTTCAATTTTAATGATAAAGGAAATATTAGAAGTGAATTAGTTATCAAGCCTGAAGTGGATTTCTCCATATCAAGAGAACTCTGAGAGATTGTCTAGAAAATTCAGAGGGAATGGTCTCTGAGGGGGTTAAATGGCTTAGCTTTTCCAAGGTAGACCCAATCAATCATAGGCAGGGGTGGGACATTTCTGTATGCCTTGACTCCCAAGCTGTGGGAGTCAATTCTCTCTCCTTACAAGCCAGGTACTGCGTAACAGTTACTATGAAGTAGATGCAATTTCAATTGAGGGAAGTCCATTTTGTTTGGAAATCAGCCAAACTGTCAACATTAAGAAGAGCTTAAAAATGTAAATCAGCATTAATGTAAAATGCTAAGCAAAATCCACATTTCTTTTTTTTATTTTTTTTATTAGAAATTTTTAATGTACATCATAATGTGATTCATTTTGACATGCTTTTCGTTGTGACAATTTTCATATATGCAATTTGATAAGCACAAAATCCACATTTCTAAGGAGATCTGTGAGGCCCTTTTTACCCATTATCATGACCTATAAGTCTTGTATTTGAGGAGCTGGTTCTTTCATGCCCTAAGGATGGAGCAAATTTTATGTATCTGTCCCTCTAAATATGCTGAGAGTTGGAGGTTTGACTGGGCATAAATTGAGGTCTTTCTATTCCACACATCATTTCCTTTCAGAAAATATTACAGCTAGGTCCCCTTCCTTCCTTCCTTCCTTCCTTTCTTCCTTTTTTCCCCCTTCTTCTCTTCTCTTCTTTCTCTACCTTTTACCTCCTCCTCCTTCTCTGTCTCTCCTTCCTTGCTGGAGGAATGGTTGGGACTGAATTGTTAGGATGAAAATATAGGTCCAATTGGTGCTAATCATCCTCAGATAAAATACTTTATTTGCTTCTCCCTTAGACTACACAGAAAGGAACAAACAAAACCTCAGCCTTAGAAAAAGAAATTAATGAGGGGAGAAGAAGCAATAAGAAAGGGTTATGGGGAAAGGAAAAGCAATATCACATGTTTTACTCTTAAGGGCAAAATTTAGACAGATATAAATCATATATACACACACACGTACAAAAAAGACATGCAAGCAGGAGGGGACCATTAGCAGGGAGGAAAGAAATGGGGGGGCTCATGAGAGGGCAAATGGGAGGTGAATAGGAGCAGTGTACAATGATGTGTATGTATGGAAATGTCATAATGAAGCTCATAATGTCATAATAAAACTTATAAAGATGTGTATGTGTGGAAATATCATAATGAAACACTAAGAATAAGAAAAGAAAGAAAAAGAAGCTAATGTAGCAAAGCCACAAATAGGCACCTGTCTAAGGTTATGAAATCTTCAGGTCCTAAAGTCACTCTTAAGAAAAACTGTGATCTTGGAAGACACAATTTAGAGTAGACAAGATTTATGTCTGCTTTATTCCCACATGCCCTCAATTTAAGCCTAGACCTGAGACTCCCATGGGTAGAATAAAGAGCATCTGCATTAAGTAATTTACCTAAATTCAAAAATACCAACAGTTGATTAAGGATGCATCTTATTTCCCCTAGAGTCTAGACATGGTCCCATAAGAATAATACCAATTGTCACAGGCCAGAGGACAAAACCCCATTTGGATTTCATTGCTAAGACTCTTCAGAACAGAATTGGCTCTGGTCAGGCTGCAGTAAGAATAGGAATTAATACTAAGGAGTTGGAAGGGTGTAACTAAGCTTGCAGCTAAAGATAATGAATATATTCCTAGAGATGTCAAGACACTAATTTTCCCCATGAAAGAAAGGATAGGACCATATCCCCTTTTCAACTTAGGTTTATCACATTGGACCAGGTCTGTATGTGTGTTTCATGTTTCCTAGAAAGCTCTTTCTGTTTTTGAGGATAATTTAAACCATATTTGATAATATGGAAAATAGTTCTAACTATGATGGCATTCAACAATTAAGGGCTTTTCAAGCATTCCCCTGAGGCTCCAGAGATGAAAGGTGCCATGATGACTGTGAACCATTTGGAAATTATAGTCACAAATTGTGAGGTGAGCACTTCCTTGTGGACTTATGGTTCTCATCAAGGTTTGGAGCACAGTGACTGCAGAGGTGATGTGGGCTTTGAGCCTGACTGCTTCACTGCTCACCTATAGCTTCCTTTCATCTCCTTTCCAGGCAGAACTCCGTAAAGGGTCTCAAAGCCCACTAGACTATACAATAGCATTCTGAAAAGTAGAAGAAAGGATGTTTGTTTAGCTGAATTAGGGGAAGTCTCCTGTGGCTAGTGACATTTTTATTGAGCTATATCTGGAAGGGCTAAAAATAAAAAATCAAATAGGCTTCTTTGTTCTGTGCTTTATTGTTACTTTCTATCCCTTGGAAAGGTAATGCACACCGAAGCTTCCTGCTGGGGTCATTGGAGAAGAGGGACACCATTCATAAAACAAAGAAAGGAGGAGCCTGTGGGAGGCGACCCTTAACAATTATGGAATGAGCAGACAACTTGGCTGAATTGGAAGGGAGTCTGAGAATTTCATAAAGTCAACAACAGACTTTGGAGACACTTGCTGGGTGTACCACATGTCAGATGTTGTTTTTAGGTGCTGTGGAGTCATTTCTGAGGGTTTTCAAGGCTGATTATTTAGGGATTGCTTTGGGAGTGGGTTGCTACACCCTTCTCCCATTTTTGCAGTACTGGGGATTGAACGCGGGTCCTCAGAGAGTACAGAGCAGCACTCTACTGACTGAGCTAAACTCCAATCCCATGTGTGTCAGATAGTGAGGGCTTTCTAAAGAGTATAAAAAGCAATTACCAACCACAGGTAATAAAGCTGAAAGGTGTGCCAGATAGAACAAGATAATAGGGAGAAGAGTGAGTAACCTTATTCAAAAGGAAGGTTGGGCTAGAACAAAGGCCTAACAGCACTATGTCATCTCGCCAAACTATGGTAGAGTTATAGATATGTTTGCACATACGTGTGCAAATGCACATTTACTACTTTAAGCTCACATGCTAACCTAATACTTCCTGAATGCTTTCCATGTAGCAGGCACTGTGCTGGAATAGGTGATTTTAGTCTCACAAGACTTTTTGTCCTCTGAGAGGTGCCTTTGTTTTATGTAAACAAGCAGGATTGTCCTTGTTTGCCTACAATTTGCCTATGTTGTTGCTGTTAGGTGCCATCAAGTTGGATCTGACTCATAGCAACGCTGTGTACAACAGAACAAAACACTTCCAGATTCTGTGCCAGGCATATGACCTTTTTATGCTTATGCCCATTGTGGTACCCACTGTGTCAGTCCATCTAGTTGAGGGTCTTCCTTTTCTTCATTGATCTACCACTCTTCCAAACATGATGTCCTTCTCCAGGGATTGGTCCTTCCTGACAACATGTCCAAAATATGTAAGACACAGTCTAGCCATCCTTGCCTATAAGGGAATTTAAAGAAACAATACCAAACTCAATGTGGGATTCAAGGTAAGCATTATCATCAATCTCATTTTATAATACAATCTCATTTTACAATCTCAATACAACCTCATTTTACAATAACAAGAAACACTAAGGAATTTGCTCAAAAATACTCAGTAAGAGGAATTGATGGGATTAGACCCAAGGAGGGTGAGGTCAGAACATGGCTGCTAATGGCTATAGTACTTTCACTCTCTACAGGCACCTCTTAATCTTTTCTGTTTATCATTATGGAAAAAAATACACATAAGGAGATATTTGTGAGAGTATAATTTATATAGCACTTTATTGTAAAATGCCTACATATTATACTAGAGGAAATTGGTTAAATAAGTTTTGATATGTTCATGTAAGAGAGCACTTTATGGTTATAAAAATTATATTCTCCAAAAATATATGAATACTAGGTAATCAGTGCCCAAACAGCCAACAAATCTGTATGTATAGTTCAATTCCAGTTTGCTTTCTTTAACAGTAGATTGAGCATCTCTAATCTGAAAATCTGGAAATACTCCAAAATCTGAAACTTCCTGAGCATTGACATTCCACACGTGAACTCATGTAATAGGTCACAGCCAAAACACAGGTGCAGCCGGATGCTGTGGTGTACACTTATAATTCCAGCAACTGGGGAGGCTGAGGCAGGAGGATTGTGAGTTTGATGCCAGGGATAGCCTGCATAACTTACCAAAACCCTGTCTCAAAATAAAAAATAAAGTGGGCTGGAATGCAACCCATAGTAGAGCACTTGCAAAGTATGTGCAAGGCCCTGGATTCAACCCTTAATACCACCAAAAAAAATGCACTAAAAATATTATATAAAATTACCCTTTGTCTATGTATATAAAAAATAAATGAATTTCATGTTTAGCTTTGGGTCCCATCCCCAAGATGTTTTACTAGATATGCAAATATTCCAATTTTTAAAAAATCTAAAATCCAAAATACTCCAGTTCCAATCCTTGAAATAAGGAACTCTTGCCTGTATCATAAGAGGTTGGAGAAAATGTAACTGTATATGAGTGGAAGAATGACTAAATGAACTATGGCTTAGTCATGCAATGGCATATGACATCTGCTTCAACTGGATGAAAATGATCTCCATGTGTCTGTACAGGTAAGTCTAAAAACAGAATGCTGACTGAAAAAAGAAAGG